>JAOUZG010037989.1:1969766-1989259 GCA_026289955.1 Argiope argentata | reverse complement strand
GAGATGCTCATTACGGCTTAAAAATCGCTAATGAATCAGTGAGCTTGTCTATGGCAAGTGCCTTTAGAAACAACCACAATTTTTTATGTCCCTCTTTAAAGCAATTTTTTATTCAATCCTATTCATTATTATATATATATATATATGTATTGTTCCTCTTAAAATGATGAGGACATCTAAATTTATTAATAAGTTCATTTTTGGGTGATGGTTGGATTTAAGTCTTAAACTATTAATAGTATTTAGATTTTGTTGCAATTTTAATGTTTATTCATTTTTTGTGAGGAGATGAGTTAATAATATACCAGATTTTTTTCATTTATTTCTTATTTGTCCATAGTATAATTAACATGTAACTTGTTTTGGAAGCAAATTAAATTATTCTTAATTGTATTCTCCTTTCATTTTCACTATATTTGACAATCTTGCTTTTAAGATTTCTAAATAATTTGAATAATCTTGAGAAGAAATTATCTATGAAATTAAGTGATGAAATGAACAAAAAAAAAATAATTCTATCAAATATTCCCAAAGTTATATATTAATGTTGTTTGAATATATAAAATATATTTTAAGTATCCGATATAAGTTAATTTTAAAAAGTCGCTTTCTGAATATTTAATTGTGAATTTAAAATCTTTTTTTTTTTTTACATTATTTCTTTATTCGGTTTAGACTTAATTTATGTCACAGTTTTCGTCTGACATGTGGTTAATAGACTTTTTGATTTTTATTTACTGGAAATTGTTACAAAATGGAACTACATGAATTTTTTCAATAATAGATCTGTAATAGAGCTTCAATATTAAGAGATGATTAGTATTGTAATAGGTAATTTAATAATCCTCAAAGCAGTCGTGTTTTTTTTTTTGTTAGCAATTGCCATTATTACTACTCAATACTAATTATTTTTTTCTAATAAAATACTTATGCATTGAAATAAAAAATGACAGTAGTTTATGAGTAATTTTTTTCTACGCATATTTATCTTTCCCATCCACTTTTAATTACATTGGATGTTGTTCTGTCTAATCCGTCTCAGTTTCCCAATTGCTTACTACTCTATAATAACTTGTTTTTTTTTTAATAATTTCTTTGGAATTCGTATTAAAAATTTGCAATTTTAGATCCCTTTAGACTTATCGTCCAATGAACCTAGCGTCTTTTTAACCTGCTTCTGTTTATTTAGCAAATGGTGAAATGATATATATTCTCAACTTTCGTATTGACATAATCTTAATGAGATTTTCCGCTTATGTATTCCAAAGGAGTCATCATTTTATCTAAAACAAATATAGTCTTGCAAAAAGAGTGGATTTTGTAATGAGATCTGCTTCTGTTATTATTATTGAAAATTTAATTTAAACAAAATTTCGTTTTGAATAAAGTTAATATAAGGAAAATAATAAATTCATTTATTTTAGACTTAAGTTTACTTCTTCTTTCAGTTTTATGGTTAACTTGCTTAGATAATGTAAAAGATATTTTTATTGCACTTTGGTAAACATTTTAAAATAAAGTTGGTGTGGAGTTTTGCTTTTTTTCCCCCTTGGCAAAAACAATTGCACCGAAATATATGCCTGCCCTACTTGGCAAACTAACCCGGAACATGATTTGTATTGTTGTATCATTCTTCTATGTTATAATTTAATTTTTTTATATAATTTATTTAAATGCACATTTTTTTGACAGTTTCTTAAAAGTAGAAACTTGTTTTAAATATAAAGTATATGCCAGAATAATAATTCTTCTTTGACTTCTTATAATAATTTACTTCTAATTTTTTTAAAAAAACCTAACTAGGCGTTTTTATTATTATTATTTTCACTTGCAAAATAGAAAATTTATTTGTAAGATATTCCATATTTATATATTGTTGTTGTTGTTTTGTATTTTAAACTAAAATTTTTATTCTTTTCATTTAAATATATATTTTGACCACCATATTTTTAAAAATAATAATATTGCTTTATATGTGAATTGTTCAAAGTTTTAGCAGAAATGATATCTTATTTATTCTTTATAATGATTTAGACTAAATACCCGTTGTAGAAAAATGTTCACCATATAGGGCATATCATAATTTTTTTAAAATATTTAACTTATTAAAACGAAAAATTGTAAGATATAGTAATATTTGTGAATTCAAAAGTATGTTTTAATGACTCATTTTGCTAAAATCATGCTAATAAATTATTTTTTAAATTTAAAATTACAATTTCGCCTATTATTCTTATTATATATATATATATATATAATATGCGTGTAATGAATCTTTTCACATGCGTTCTTTTATGAATTGCTTCAAAACTGCAATTTTAAATTTCAAATCATCTTGTTTTTCTCTATGCATATGTAAAAACCCACTCTAGCATAAATTAAACGTGTTCAAGTAGTTTCTGAAAAATGCTTGGTAAGTTATGATTTTTTTTAAAAAAAATTCACCATTTTACTTCGAAAACTGTTGTGCAATATTAAAAATCATTTTTTCCCTTTATTTTGAAATGTATTGTTTAACCCTTAGTAGCCTGATTTACGAAAGTGATTTATTTTTAATATTACTGTGTTTGCTTGAAAATAAAACAATAATGACATTTGATTTTTTTAAAATTTCGTTGGAAAGAATACTATACAACAGTAAAATACGTACAGCCAACCTATAAAAAAACTAATAGTAACGTGAACATTCGGTTTAAAAGATTGGTAACAAAATTGAAACTCTAGGTTATTAAGGGTTAAAGCAAATTTCGTCTAATTTGAATTAGAAAAAAGAACGATATTAAATAATTTTCTACTTAAATGATGTTTTTAAAATAATTCATAATCGTTTTAGAATTAATTTTAATGCATTCACTCTTTTTTTATATTCAATAGAGGAAAATCTTCTATTTAATTGTTTCAATTTAATTTCGAAGTAATAACAACAACCACCAGCATTTGAAAGTTTCACGGCAACAAATTATTTTTTGTTCGTACTGCCATCTATGAGGAAAAGGGCAAAATAATCTGCATTTATTTTACGGTCAAAACTGTTAATTGACGAACGAGTCGATACTTACTTCGCTGAGGAATCAAATGCCGTTACATTAACCCGATGAATTTTAATTTTTAATTACTTCTAGAAATTAAAGTTCTGAAATAATGGGTGAAATTTTAAAAATAGTGCTTGATATGTGTATTATAAATGATATATTTTCCAATCAGGATGTTAAACTGAATCTCTTTATATATTTCGAAATAATTTTTGTCCGTTAAATTTCAAAATCATTTCTCCTCTCAGTTTCTATTTGTATTTTTGATGCTGAAAAATCTGATTGTCATTTTTTCAATAAGCATAATTTATTATTAAATGCGCTTGTATTTGGACTAATTACCATTGATTTGTTGAACCAGCATTTAATTCACAAAAAATTATTCTCCTATTTGCATATTTTTAATCCTTTATAAATTCTCTGCGATTGGCGTATCTTTTTATAAATTTAAATTATATAAATGAAAAGTATTATTTTCTTTATCCATATTTTTTCACTCTTTTAGTGAAATATTTATTAATTATTCATTTTATTTTAAAAAGATGTCCATCTTCAATACCAATTTTTAATTTCTTCATTTTAGAGCAAAATGATTTTTCTTTTTATTATTTTTATCATTAATATTTGAGGCAATAATAAAATCAAAATCGAGATTAATTAAATTTTCGATTATTATTATGTTCTCCATCTAAATTTGCGCAAATTAAAATTATTTGCCAACAAATAATAGTATGTTTCTTGGGTAAAATGTTTTCTACACGCATTGCTTACAATCTTACAACCATAATAAAAATAATGGTAACTTATTGTTGTTTTCTCCTCATACCGTCTACATGCGCTAAGAAATAGATTTACAGGGTTTCTATAAGCTTTATTTTCCGAATTGTTTTGGTTGACTAATTTACCTCTCTAAAAGAAATGAGTTCCTTTTAAAAAGTTATTATTATAGTCTCCGATTTCGTTTACAGCTTTTAAAAAATTGAATACTAAAACTTAAATTATTTAATAATGATTAACTTGACGTTTATATACTTTCCTTTAATAAATTGTAAGTTATATGATAAGTTTCTATGAAATTTTCAATGTAATTTTATTAATTTATCAAGTAAATATTAATGAGTGGTGGTATCTATTTGTCAATTTTTTAAAATTAAATATTATCTGTTCGATATTATGAGAGTAAAAATAATTTTTAAAACGATATCAGATACTTATTTCTTTATTTCATACTGGTTTTTCTACTTCATCTTTTAAAAACAAAACTGTAATTTTAAGTTTTAACGGTTAGTCTTGACATTATATTCAATCTTTTTATTGATTCATTTGATTTATTTTCTGAATTAGCATATAAATGAATTGAAAATCGGATTACGAATATGCAAATTTAAAATGCATTAAAAAACAACGGTTGAAGTGTATTTTTCAAACATTTTACTTCAGTTTTACTGGTTACTTTACTTTTATGATTGGAATACTTTTTATTACTTTTTTTTACTTATAAGAAAATTGAATCCAAAATGAATTTATCATCCGATGCTTTTATTCTTAAAAATATAAATTCAGATCGAAACAGCTTAATTAGGTTTTCGCGCATTTCCATCATTCAATTTGAAATATGTATTAAAATGGTTTTTCCGCTTTTTGGAAATAAGAAGGGTGAATTTGAAAGAGGGTTTTAAATTTCAAACTACTTTCTTTCTTTCTTTTTTACTACAAACTAACATTTGAAAGAAAAATTATCATAGTATTGTATTTCCTATCATAATAAATTTTACTTTGAAATGATATTCATTTTCATAATCAAATAATAGAGAAGAAATTGTATATAAGGATGGCGAAGTAATTTGATGTCAAATCATGAAAATCAATATTGTTCTTTGTGTTTAAAAATATGGATATTTGCGTAGCCTAAAGTATAAATAAGTGTATGATTTTGTTTCCTCGAAAGAGCAAATAAAAATTCTATATTTTTGATAGAATCATTTTATCTATGTATTTGTTTTCTTTCGGTAATGACGTTAAATCATATTTCATTTTTATAGACTTTTTCTCCCATTCAATAAAAAAAGGGCATTTTTATCATGTCAGAACATGATGCTGTTTTTAGGATGAGGTTTTAGGTGTCAACAAATATCCGTTGCAAAAAATTAAAAAAAAATATCGGCACGAGCCTCTCAAAAAATCAGCTTTTATTAACGCTTTGCCATAGCATTTACAAAAGCTCTGATTTTTTAAAAAAATAAGTTAATCACTACAGCAAATAAAACTTTAAAAAATGTCATTTTGATCACATGATTACATGAAATGAAATAAATAGGAAATGTGATGTTTTCTGAAACAATAAAGGCGTGACAAAAAAAATTTTTATCGTTTGCAATACTAAAGTGACTTATTCGATGAAACCATTAAAATGAATAAAAATATAATTTAGCTTGCACGAGCACGTGGTGCTTGGCCGTTCAAGAAGTGATGTTCTGACATGGTACATTGAAATATGCATGGCAGATTTCATTTTAATCTTTATTAAAAATATCTGGCATGGAAACGAAGAAAAAAAGAACCCCCCTCTCAAACACGTGGGTTGGTCCCCGCCTCCTTAAATGGAATCCAGTAGATTAATAGAGTAGTTTGCAGCAAATGAAATAAACATAACGTTATAAAACTTAACATTTTTATAATTTTTCTTCTCTATATCCAAATGAAGTATGTGTGGAAAAAAATTAAATCCAATATCGTCATGAAAAGTTTTTATCAATATATAATATTACTAAATGACAAACTGTTTACATAATCTTTACAACTTATACGTTGTTGCTTAAAAATTAATTCTGAGCTTCTAGTTTATGAGTTTTCTGGATCAGATTGCCAATTACATCGATTGCCAATTACACAGAAGATTTGTCTCAACAGAAAAAAAAAAGTACATATTATAAGTCTTCATGTTGATACGGTTGATGCAGTATTGTTTAAAATAATGAATATCCAATATTAATCATGTACATTAAAAATATTGATTTAAACAAATCTAATTATATATTTATTATCATATCAGAACATGATGTTATTTTGAAAATGAGGTAGACAAAAATTAGTCGGCGAAAAATTCAAATTTTATTATCTGCATGAGCTTTGCAAAAAAGCAACTTTAATAACGTGTTGTCATTTCTTTTGCAAAAGCTCTGATTTTAAAAAAATCATAATAAGCTAATGATTACTGCAAATAAAACCTTAAAAAAATATCATTTTGAACACGCCGTTATATGGAATGAAATAAATAGGAAATGTGATATTTTTTTAAAACAATCAATGCGAGACAAAGTTTTTCGGATCGTTTGCAGTACTAAAGTGACTCATTCATATGAAACGATTAAAATGAATGAAAATATAATTTAATTTGCACGAGCACGTGGTGCATGGCCGTTCGAGAAATGGTGTTCTGACATGATACATTGAAATAGGCATAGCAGATTTCATTTTAATCTTTATATATATTTTGAAAATAAAATTTCCGTAAGATATCCTGTTATTTGATACCTTCAAGTAAATAACCAACGTCATTGCCAGTGTAATACAAAATTCGGTATTTAAATAACAGTTTTAAAACAGCAATTTCATACTTCAGATATGAATTTAATAACTTATATCAAATGCTTCGATGTTAGTTCAAATACAGACGGGTAATTTCGCCTCTAGTAAGTTAAAGGCTTAAACAAACTGCTGTATATGTTCAGGAATTATCAGAGGCCTCGTGGCCAAATTTAATAGCGGCAATGATTAACTGTGCCACATTATTTAGGGTATTAATGCGCGAAACGATGCCGTAGAGCCTTTAAAAGCATTTCCCATCCAAAATATCACCCGGGGGCTTGTTGGAAACGTTTTGTATTGAATTGCCTTCCAAATATTAAGATTTCGGTATATTGAGACATGAGAGTTTTATTCAATTTTATTTTAAATTAATATTATTATAATTTTGATGATCCTAGTTTATTATATTTATATTCAGGATTGCACATTTTTCATCTGGTTTTTTCTGCAACTTTTTTATTTATTAATATTCAGTTTTTATGAGAAAAATATCATTGAGGAAGAATATTAACAAAAAACTGTATTAAATTTATTTAAAATATAAAATAAAAAATGATTGTCTGTGAATTTTGAATTTTATTTTCGAGGGAAAAAAATAAAATGTAAAAGTACATAATGTTTCCTCTTTTTTGATATTATCATGTTTGCATCAAAAAATAAAATTAATAAAGAATATTAGTAGTCACTTTTTATCAGTTATATTTTTTAAAAAAATTACATTATAAAAATTTAGAATGAATATTCATAAAATTTATGTTGAGTTGTATTACTTTATTTGCATCAAAGACTTGTTTTTAAAGGATATGCATATATCTGACGGAGTTTCAGAATTAATACAATTTTAAGGAAAAAAAAACTATTATCTACGTTAAGATTTTATTTTGCTGTATAAAAAGTTAAAATATACATGCATGGGATTAATATTATTATAATTATATTAAATATAATATTATTATAATTTTGCCGTTCCTAGTTAATTTACTAGGAACGTCATAATATTCAGAAATATTTATATTCAGGATTGTGCATTTTTCATCTGATTTTCTCTTTTTTCTGTAACTTTTTCACTCATTAATATTTAATTTTTATGAGAAAAATATTTTTTGAGAGAATATTAACAAAAAACTGTATTAAATTTATTTAAAATATAAAATAAAAAATGATTGTCAGTCAATTTAGAATTTTTTTTTTTCAATGTAAAAAAATAAAATGCATAAGCGCATAATTTTTCCTCTTTTTGATATTATCATGTTTGCATCAAAAAATAAAATTAATAAAAAATATTAGTAGTCACTTTTTATCAATTAAATTTTTAAAAAAATTACAATATAAAAATTTAGAATGAATATGCATAAAATTTTTGTTGAGTTGTATTACCTTATTTGCATCAAAGACTTGTTTTTAAAGGATATGCGTATGAACTGACAGAGTTTCAGAATTAAGTTTACGCATACAGTTTTAAGAAAAAAACTATTACCTCCGTTATGATTATATTTTGCTATATAAAAAGTTAAAATATACATACATGAGATTTTTTTTCATAATTGAAGACGGACGAGCATTAAAGACAGCGGTTCAAAATTGTAGTTGTTTTGAAGAAATGGGAGACAGAATATTAAAATTTTATTTTTCAGTACTAAAGTTTTTCTAAATTATTCTTTTAATTTTTAAATTCTCATGAAACTCGATCGAAAAGAAAAAAATGGTATCTAGATTTATTTATTTTTTAAGTATGCACGCATAGTATAAAGATATGCCAGACATAGCGTTCATTTTTCTTAACATTCATTTTTAAAATCAAAATTAAACTTGAGATATTTTGCACGCCTCCTTGCATTTTTTAGATGTTTACTAGTTTCATTTTTCTCAACAAAAATAAGTCTAAAAATGTTTGTGATCTCTGAGCTATTTATTTGACTGGATTATAGATATATTTTTTTAACAGTATGCATTTCTGTAAATTTATTCCATTTTCAAAGCAGAAAAATATTAGTTTTCTCTCCGAATTTGATAAGAATACACGAATTATTCAGCTGTCACTTTTTATCAGTTATTGGATTTCTACTCCTTGCTGTATTTGAATTTGCTAAATGCCACTGTTTTTATACGAAATAATATATATTAAATCAAAGAATACAGTATTTTAAAACTGGCAACATCTAATTACATTCAAATTGAGCTGATAACAAATTTATTAAAATAGTATAGAATTTTACCTCTAAGCAAATTCTCTCTCTAACATTTATATGTATTAAACTATGATTATAGAATGCGTTTCATAAGATTTGAAAATATGAAACATAATGAAATCGGGTTATTCAAGTATCAGCAATTACAATTTAAAAATTTTATACAATATGAAATAAAAATAGAAATGAAAACCTACTCCAGAATTAATGTTCAAAGACGACAAATTTTTATTTTCATTTTAACATTAGGAACATTATGCTATTGAAGGGTATTCAACAAACAACAAAATTACACGGAAATTTCTTATAACAACCTGGACATTATTACTGATTATTTAAATTGAACAAATGTGCTAAAATGAAAGACATAATGTAGTTTTTTTTTCCTTGTTTTTTAAATCATGTCAGAGCATGATGTTGTTTTCGGGACGAGATTTTTGAAGTCAACAAAAATGTGTGGGCGAAAAATAAAAATTTTATTATCTGCATAAGCATCGCAAAAAATAAGCTTTTAATTACGCGTTGTCATTGCATTTGCATAGCTTTGGTTGATTTGGTTTTTTGGGCACAAGGGCCAATCTTGACCATACTGCGCTATCCATATGGTAAACGTACAGAATAGTTGATCTTTGAAACTTCATATAAAATCAATTATGTTTATTCATAAGCTAATGTAAAGTAGCTAAAATACAAAAGCTCTGATTTAAAAAAAAAATAAGTTAATGACTGCAGCAAATAAAATCTAGAAAAATGCCATTTCGAGCCCGCGATTATATGAAATGAGATAAATAGGAAATGTGATATTTTTTTAAACAATCAATGCGAGACAAAGTCTTTTTTGGATCGTTGGCAATAATAAAGAGACTCAATCAATGAAACGATCAAAAGGAATAAAAATATATTTAACTTGCACGATCGCGTAGTGCTTGGCCATTCAAGAAATGAGGTTCCGACATGATACGTTGATTTAGCAGATTTCATTTTAATTTTTTTTAGTTATGTTATTTACATGTTTCTGAAAGTAGAAGCGGGCAGACGGTTAACTCCTAATTGTATTTAGTACAAAATTTAATAAATGTTTACCCTATAAGTATTAAACCTGTGTACTTTCATTTATACAGCTCTCTTTGTTCTGTAGTAATTGTGTGAACTTATACTTGGACAGGCAGACTCCTGAGCATTGTTTACACAAAATTTGACTGTATACCAAATTACATCCATCCGGACCAAAGTGTTATTATTATTATTGTTGCTGCTGCTGTTGTTTCCAAAGACAGACATTTTCCAAAAAATGTGCTTTTCTAATTCCGTGAATCAAAATCTTGAATTCGAATTCTTCGATTATTACAATATTTTCTCCTTGCTACATATACAAGAAAATAAAAAAGTCAATTATCTATATGGACGGAGCAATACATTTGTTGAATGTGAGGAAAGTGATAAAAATGCAATCTTCACAATAAACTAACTTTCAAAGCAGTGTTGCGCTGACCGCAATTATTGTTAAACTATCCCTTATAGTTAGCTGTTAATTTAATCCTCCGTTTTCGGCCCCCAGAAATATTACGGCATGCGTCTTCCATCTTCGCCGGCAGTAAGTAATAATGCCTTTATTGCCTGGAAAACCGTTTCTCTCCCTGCCATTAATACCATTAATTTCTTTCGAAATATCGCGCATTTTTAGCCGAAAGACAAGGCCGCATTTTTCCCCGTTCCGCGCAAGGAAAATCCCGGGGCTCATAAATTAATCCCGAATATAATTCCATTTTCCCCACCTAAACACTGAGTTGTTCTCTTGCTACAACACATCCCTCATTATTTGCGACCGAGCATAATTCCTGAGAAATATGCAAATTGTTTCGCCCGTGTACACTGTCCCCGTAATAGCTTTTCGAATGAAGTATTTCCCGCCCTTGACAATTATCGTTTGGTGGTGGAGGGGTGGGGGTGGTCCGACCCCTTCCCAGTCGTGGAGAAATTCCGCTTTTCAAAATTTATTAGTCCTCTGCCGTGATTTCAATTAATGCTCTCCAATGCGAGAAATATTTTCGCCGTTTTGCGGCTAATTTTTTGAATGATCGTTGTAGGAGAATTGTTTTGTCTCTTTCGTCCATTTTCTGAAAAATGTCTGCGAGGTGGTGTCTTCATTTAAAGGAATTTTCAGATTTTTTTTCTCCCTACTTTTTTTAATGCGCCAATTTCTTTTATGGGATTTTGAAGTACTGCTTTATTAAAAAAAAAAAAGAGTTTTTACTGTTTTCAGACATTTTATTGTCTAACTCCTCGAGCATTGGACACCTGATTGGTGGTGAAAAATCAAATAATCTTAATTGGGAGGTGGAACACGTTTATGTTTATATACATATATAATTTCATTGTCTCAAAATTGTTGCAGAGATATTATTGTTGTTGCGCTAAGATTATAATTAATATCTGCTTTAGAATTTCATTAATTTCAAATAATTTAATATAATATGGTCTATTGATATATATATTATCGATAGTAACAATTTTTAATTTTAAAAATTGTGTGGAAATTATTTTTAGCATTAATATTTTATCAGAAGTTTTATAAAAAGGATAAAAATCCCGTTCATTTTTTAAAATTAAACATTTTCAAATCCCTCTGATGTAATTAACCTGCAAAATATATTTATACCGAGAAGATCAAAAGGTCAACCCTCTGAAATATCCATGCGCCTATTTTATTATGTCATAACATGATGTTGTTTTTGGGTTAAGGTTTTTGGCGTCAACATAAATCCGTGGGCGAAAAGTTAAAAATTTAATTATATGCACGAGCATCCCAAAAAATCAGTTTTTAACAACGCGTTGCCATCGCATTAACAAAAGCTGGGATTCAAAAAAATAAGTTAAGGACTACAGCAATTAAACCTAGAAAAATGTCATTTTGAGCGCGTGATTATGTGAAATGAAATAAATATGAAATGGGATATTGTTTTTTAACAATAAATGCGAGACAAAGTTTTTTAATGATCGTTTACAATGCTAAAGAGACTCATTCGACGAAACCATTAAAATGAATAAAAAATATAATTTAACTCGCGCGAGCACGTGGTGCTTGGCAGTTCAAGAAATGATGTTCTGGCATGATACAATGAAATTTGCATAGTAGATTTCATTTTAATCTTTATTTCTTATTGTTGGTGCATATATACAAAAAAACTAATGGTATTAAAGAATATTTTAAGCCAGTTGCATTCCCTTCACCAGAAAGTCATGGATTTGTGAGGTATGTAATGTTTAATTGAAGGATGTAGAAAAAATATTTTTTGTAAATGAGGACTGTGGTATAAGTCGTATAACAAGTTTAAAAGGTATGTCATGTTTGTATAAATGTCATTTAGGAGATCTTTTTTAATACCAACGCTAAATTCTCATGAAACTGCTTTGGTAAAATTAATGTGCATTTTTTGCGATCAGTCGTCTCTAGAATCCAAAATTCCTTGTTAAAAGATATATCATAATCTTTGTATAAAGATTTATCCTAATGCTATAAAACAAATAGCTTTTATTTTGTTGTGAGCAAAACTAAAGTGTTTTTGATTGTATTCTAACTAGTGAGGGAAATATTTTTGAAAGGATAAAAATTTCAACAGAGCTTATAAATGCATTTCTCCATAACTCTCTTTCGGCTGACACTAGAAACATAATTTAGTCGAACTATCTGCTCTTTATAATCGATTTTTGCGCTTCAAGTTTTCCGATCGTTGAAGTTGTTCAGAAATCAAAGGTGAAAAATACTATCAACGCCTGACTTGCTTTCCTTGTAATTAATACTTTTTACACCTCTTTAGATAGCTATCATTTATGATTTTCGTTGTTTCAATACTTTTGAAATTAGTTTCACCTTCCATCATTTCCATTCCTATATTCAGGCAAATGAAATTTCATTTAGGTATCCTGTGTTGAAAGCTTCACACAAAAGGTAATTACTTTTGTCTAGTGGTTATATTACTCGGCTACAGACCCTAAAGTTGCGAGTTCGGTCCTATCAGCGCAACCATTCACCCACAATGGTGACCCGGGCATGATATATGATCTAAATGTCTGTACTGACGTGGAGTACATTTTTTAGGTTGTTGTTTGAATGCAAAAATTAAGGGTTCCTTTTCGGTGTAAATAGAGAAATTTCAACCCTCAAGCATAAGACGGAATTTGTTTTTATCGATGCATAAATGCCATACAATTCCCAATCATATGTGGACCAGTTTCTGTGACTTTTATTGAGTCTCATTGACAAAAAAAAATTGATTCCCATTTATTATTGCACAATTTCAACAATGGTTACCCGCAAACTTTGAATGAGCATTTTTCGTACAGCTGTTTTGGCGCCCTCTACAAGCGGTAAAAATCGCCAGGCGTATTAGAAACAACAGCCAACATCGCCAACAACAACTCACATGCTCGCCATACGCTTGGCACAAATGTATCTTTCGTCTCTCCACCGACTCACTGGTGGGAGAGTATATGGTGAAAGTTTCATTATCCAGATAACATCTTCTGGACACGAGTAATTACTTTTGTTTATTGACTGTAACCCTAACATTGCGGGTTCGGTCCTATTGGTCCCAACAATACCGATAAGAATCTTTAGTCGTAAATGTATCCAATGGCATCACAAGGACGGATTATTATGTTGCAACATTGAAAAGGATATGTTACTTTCCTGAGCGTAGCTCTGAGAATTTACCTCAAAGTCGCGTTTATATCTTTTCTTGTTTTAACAATAATTATAGGCCAGCCAAATAAATTTTTAAATGTAAGTCTGAACATTACTAAAGTGTTGTTGTGGACCTCTATGTTTTGGAACCAGTGAGACCGGTGAGTCTCTGCAGATACCATTTATGCACATTAACAATGCCATCCTTTGAAAATTATAGTTTCATTATTAAATCGAGACTAAGCCATTTATAAATGCAATCGTTATTTAAAACGGGATTGATATTTTTCTTGTCTTCCGCTTTACAACGGAAGGAGGGATGCAGTAACTTATGAGGATATGGACTCCTGAGCAACCGAGGGCAGAGTTTGACTTCTAACTCACACATGTCACAAACCCTTCTTACGGTGCGGACTTCATTCATGTATCCATAGATCGTAATTTAGATCTGGAACAGAGAACTATCACCTCTCACCCAACACCCCCTGTGGTATTACTCTTGATATAGAAGACTTTGAAGGCATGGCAGATTTAACGCCCGCTAGCTACAACACACACGCAGAGTCTTCGGCTGGCGAGTTCGAACTCGCAGCGCAAGGGATGCTAATCCAACGTCCTACCAACCAGGCCTTTTGTAAAACAAGGTGGGGTTCTCTTTAAACATTTCGTTAAAAAATTAATATTTGGTTTAATCAACAGTTAATTTTTAGCTGATTGCAGTAAACTGAATAATAAAACGTTATGGATTTCCTATGTAAATTAAAAAATATTATTTGTTATTCCATAAGAATCTATAATTTCTCTTTCTTATTTACCATACGAAATTTATAGTTTATAGACAATAACTTTTACAATTCTTAAGAGCTCAACCCTTTTATAATTTAAACCTATCCGATTGAATTTACCTAACTATTCACGGCTACTTAGTTCTATTGCCATAAATTCTTCCGAGAACATCAGCTCGGTCAAGCATTAGTTTGGAGGAGCTTGAAGCACCGGAATTCATTTAGCTTAGAAAATAAGCCTATAAATACTTTTTTTCTTTCCCCCAGCCGTTTTAAAAGCGTAATCTTATCAGCCCCTTTTTCCCCCTGAGAGTCCCGCTGGCCGATGATGAGTCTGCCGCGATTTCGATTTTAAAGTGAGATAACTCTCCGCGACACTTTAATGCATTCTTTTTAGGCAACTCAGTTTTCTTATCGCGGATATTAATGGCAATCGTTGAGAGCGTTTTTTTACTCATTACCGACCAATAAATTGTCTTTCCCTGGCGTGCTTAAATAACGCCGAAATTTGTCTCCAAAGGCCCCAAAAAGTCGTTAGTGCCCTCGCTATCATGCGTCCACTTGTGTGTTTTTACAGTCCCCCGGAAACAAAACTTTATGAATTGTAAAGTGTTTGGTTGCGCGTGTTGCCCACCCACCCCCCTTCTTGAGACGGTGATGTCTTGGGACAAAAATTACTCCTCGGGGTTTTTGGTTAATCTCTTTTAGGGGTGTATATTTATCATAATAAAAGCTTTTTGGGGGGATTTTTGTGCATGGGCCGCTTCGTGTGTCTGCTTTTGTCGAGTTGCCATTAATTATTGGTGGACTCTGAAAGCAGAATCTGATTACTTTTGATTCCTGGTCCTCCCAAATTATGAGTAATGGGGTTGATGTTGGAAATTTGTGCTAAGATTATTAAAAAAAAAGTAATTTTTATATCGTGAATTCTGTATTTTTTACCTCATTAAGTATCTTACTCGGTTTAAGAGAAGCGTCTAATCTATTATTCAACAGCGAAATTCCTTACATTATTTGAAAATGTATTATAAGGTAGTTATAGTTATCTATATCAAAGAGCTTTGTCTTAATGGTATTGGGTCTGTGGGGTTTTTCTAGATATTAATGATTTTTGCAAGTACTTTGAATAAATTATTCTGCCATAGAAAATTGGTATTTTGATATTATGATGATCCACTTTTATTACAAAGCAGTCGTTTTCATAATACATACTAAAATATTTTTATAAATATGTGAGTTTGAATAAAGTTTTAATATAAATTTCGTTTCTAAATTTTCTATGTTTATTATCATGTCAGAATATGGTGTTCTTTTGGGGGTGAGGATTTTGACGCCAACAAAAATCCGTAGGCAAAAAATTGAAATTTTATTTTCTTCACGAGTGTCTCAAAAAATAAGCTTTTAATGACGCTTTGCAATTGCATTTACAAAAGCTTTGATTAAAAATAATAAGTTAATGAATGCAGTAAATAAGACCTAGAAAAATGTCATTTTGAGCTCGCGATTATATGAAATGAAATAAATAGGAAATGTGAATATTTTTGTAAACAATCAATGCGAGACAAAGTTTTTTTATGATCGTTTGCAATACTAAAGTGACTCATTCAACGAAACAATTAAAATAAATAAAAAATAAATAAAAATACAAATACAATTTAACTTGCACGAGCACGTGGTGCTTGGCCGTTCAAGAAATGATGTTCTGACAGGATACATTGAAATATGCATAGCAGATTTCATTTTAATCTTTTATTTGCTTTAATTTCTGTTGCAGGCAATAAATTTTATTGTGGTTATTGATCTTTTGTCAATATACTACAGCATTAAATATAGTCTTTTCATTGGCCACAGCTTTACAATATCTTTGAAGGTATAACTGTTTACCTTGGCCCTGTAGTATTTGCAAAGGTATTTATCTACCTCACCTCAACAATATATGCAAAAATAGCCATCAAAAAATTGAGTGTAGACCATATATATGTATTCATCTACCTCAGACGAACAATGTAAGCAAAAATAGCCATCAAAAAATTGAGTGTAGACCATGTATATGTATTCATCTACCTCAGAGTAACAACATATGCAAAAATAGCCATCGACGAATAGAGTGTAGACCATGTTTTTCAATTTCTTGTGAAAATTTGTATTTATTCATGTTGTATCCTTTTATTGAGTGGCATTGTCTCTGAGAGAAGGTAGTCCACTATAGTTCGTTGAAAATACGTACCGAACCTATAAAAAATGAGAATCACCTATAAGGTGACTTGTTATAAACAGCCATTCTATTTTTTTCTTACTGAGCTGGTATATGAAAAATATTTGATTAAATATACAATTTTTCTGAGTGTAAAGTAACTTTATTACGTTTTTGAGACGAAAATAGGTATATAATAGACATTTTTTTTTTCTTTTCCATTGTATTCTGCCAGCGATACTTGTGGTACAAATCCATAAGATGATGACTAAAAATATGTTTTTAAAAAATCAATATATTTTGTTAACTGTGGTTTTTGGGTTAAATTTTATTTTTCTTAAACTGTTTACACAGAACAACTTGTCCAATACATTTTGAATTGTTACGAATGATTGACTTTAAGGATCCTAATCTTTCCAACATTTTTTTAATTTTTACCATCAACTAACAAGAATTATAAGGTTGATAAATAAAAAGAATTATGAGTAGATCTTTTGAAATGCTGACACAAACTGATCTGAAAAATTGTTGACATTTTTCTCGAAAACTTAAGTTTTTTTTCCCCTGGACATTTTCGATGACCACCACTCACTTTCAGAAAATAAAATGCTTCTGCAAAACTACTCTTCTTTCGTCAGACCCCCATATTACAAACTTCTTGTTAAAACTCTTTTTTCAATTCTTTTTTCTCTTTCCCCCCACCCCATTCTGTTTCTTCAGCTTTGAAATGTATGCGTGTAAGTATTCAAATGCAAACACATTTTCGAATTACTAAATGCTGGCTACACTGCGAAGAATAAATTTGGAAAGAGGGGAGTTTCCTGAAAAAAAAATAGAACTTGTTATTTAGAAATGTAAATAAATAATAAAAAAAGAATGCTACTACATCGTTTTTTGGGGATTCTAAGCACGGTGTGCACTTTAGTACATAACTCTGTTTTTCTAACACTTCACATTCGGTACTGTTTGTGCAAAAGGGGAACAAAAAAATTCCTTTTTCTTATCCTTCACCACTTGCTTTCGATTTCCGAGAACTATCCTTTGTTGCCGTTGAAGAGCCGTAGAAAAGAGAGTATTCTTTCACGTTCCCGCCTTCTTTTTTCACACAAATTCTATTTCTCTGGGTCGCCATGACAACACTGGCTAGCATTTGTTCTGTAAAATTTGTGAAATGTTCCGGCGTTTTGTAACGCTATCCATTTTCCTCCGGTACCGGAATTGTTATTCCAACCCACTATCTGTTCCATATCCAATTTTCTGCTTTGGTTCTCCGGATTCACATTGTTGTCCAGTCACGAAATGGCATCTGAAAAAGTTCGAATGTTGCCGCTTTATTAATTAGGCAACTGCTGTCTTTTTGATGATGTAATAATAGACGTTAAATATCCGTTTTAACAATAACCCAATGGTTTTTACTCATTCTTTCAGCGATTGATTTGTATTATCATGTCAGAACATGATGAGGTTTTTGGCCTCAACAAAAATCCGCAGCCGAAAAATTGAAATTTTATTATTTGTACGAGCATTTCAAAAAAATCAGCTTCTAATTACGCGTTGCCATCGCATTTACGAAAGCTGCGATTAAAAAAATAAGTTAATGACTACAGCAAATAAAACCTTTTAAAAATGTCATTTTGAGCACGTGATTATGAAATGAAATAAATAGGAAATGTTATATTTTTTTTAAACAATCAATGCGAGACAAAGTTTTTTGGATCGTTTGTTATTCTAAAGTGAAACATTCAATGAAGCGGTTAAAATGAATAAAAATATAGTTTAACTCGCATGAGCACGTAATTCTTGGCCGTTCAAAAAATTATGTTCTGACTTGATACATTAAAATGAAATCTGCTATGCATATTTCAATCTTTTTGCTTTTATTATTTTGGAAAAAGAAGTGCCAACTTAAACGGGTGTTATTCTGTAAACAATATCACACACATTGGTATTACACATTTGAATTCTTACATTGGTATTCTGTAAACAATATCACACACATTATATGTGACTTTATCGATAAGATTTCAATTCACATTTTTCAACAGCAAATTTTTGAAATAAATTGCTCCCAAAGTGAATTCGTCAGAGAACCATCCATGTGGTGAATGGACAATCGGTGATCACAAGCTCGAAGTTTCTAACTAGGTTATTAATGATCGATTTATCTTTGCACCTTGTTTTCTTTTCCTCATAGAAATGCTTGATCCTTTCGGAATGAAATATTTTAATAATCTGTAACCTCCATAAATAATGTCAAGCTTTCATAAATTTTCTAAAAGTTTTCATTCTTAGTTTCTTTAAAAATTCTATATCTAGTCATTGTTCAATAATACTTTGTTGGCGACAAAAGTAAAATATAGTATCATAAAGAAGAAACTAGTGGAGATGGTCCCCTTAAAACGTCCTCGCATATATCCTAATAAAAATTTCATACTCTTCTCCCTGCATAAAATTCCTTATTTATTAAGCAGAGTATTATTGCATTCCTTATTTATTAAGCAGAGTATTCCTTATTATTAAGAGTATTTCTTATTTACTAAGCAGAGTATTACTGCATTCATTTACAGGCAGTCCATTGACTGTTTATCCCATCAATTCCTTATTTATTAAGCAGAGTATTACTGCATTCATTTACAGGCTGTCCATAATTAAGCAGAGTATTCCTTATTTATTAAGCAGAGTATTCCTTATTTATTAAGCAGAGTATGACTGCATTCATTTACAGGCTGTCCATTTACTGTTTCTCCCTTCAAAAATTCTCCTCTTAAAAATCTTATTTCTGTCTTTTGGTATAAAAATGTTGTGTAAGAATTTTAACATCGAAATTGCAGTTCGTGTCATTAATCTTTGCCTAGAAAGTGGATAAAGTTGTATCAGTTATTTCTCGAATTTCTTAATTATTTTATGGGTTCTGTGTTATGTACGATATTGTTTAATTTCATCTCGTAAAGGCAAGTACAGTAGAACCTCTATTGCGTAGTTTTCTATCGAGAAGAAGGCTCTAGGAAAATGAAACCGTGT
>JAOUZG010037989.1:1957690-1969366 GCA_026289955.1 Argiope argentata | reverse complement strand
TGTGTGTGTGTGTGTGTGTGTGTGTGTGTGTGTGTGTGTGTGTGTGTTTGTGTGTTCAAATTTTTAATCCTTTATAAAATATTTTTTATTCATCCGCTCAAGTTCAAATACACTTTTTAGAACTTGTAGCGGAGGACATTTGATATTAATCAATTGATAAAAACTAACCGAAACAGAAATAAGGAAATTAAAATTTTCTTATCTGCATTGTGTTTACTCCAACTGGCGTAAAAAATTCACTCATTGCGTCGCCTCAATTGTCGTTGAAAATTCACGGATGCACAGTGTGTTCTGATTTATTTTCTAACGGATACGGACTTGATTTTGTTTTGGCCAGACATAATTTTTTGATAAATTATTTATATTAATTGCAATTATTTAATAAAAAGTAATTGAAATTAAAAAAAATAATATTACTTGTTATTTAATAACTTTATTTTAAGATTATTTTGCTTGATAACATAAATACAAAATGATTTATACCAATATTAACTATTTTAACCAATGTGAAAGTGTTTATTGCATTAATTCAATCGAATTGTTTCTCCATCTTAGCTGGTGAACCAGCTTTTCGCTCTGGGTGGATTGTACAGATTTATTTTTCGGGAAGATGATAAAGCTATTGTTAAATTAATAGATATTTTTAACCACTCCTCTGTTTCTCCCCTCCTTTCTTTAAATAGTAAGCGAAAATCTGAAGAAGAATTAATGATACAATTCTCATCTTCATCACCGACCGCAATCCAAAATAACTGAATCCGCCCCTAAATTGTTTCTGTCGTAGCTTCAGAACGGAACACTCATCAAATTAAACTTAATCAATGCACTCATAACAATTCCTCACTTATTTCCGATCTCGTCGGATTCTGCCCTTATTTATACGAAGAGTATTAAAATTTAACGCCAAGAGGTATGCAAATGCAACTCTGAAGGTTAGATTCATTACTTATTTTAAAAGTGCCGGGGTAGAGCGAGAGCCGCTGACGCCCATAGGAAGATCATTATGTTTTCATTATCTCTTAATCGCTCGGCTGTGGTTGTTGATCCGTTTTCAGCAAATCTGGGCGAGACGCGGTTTTGCTGATTTTGCCTTTAAATCCCCACCTCCTTTCTCTGCGAATGATCGAATCCGTGAAAGGGAGAGGGGCGCTCCGTATATTGAAATCGAAAAGAGGTTTTAATCGGAAACGGCTGGGTTGAGCCTTGGGGATCTCGATGAGTGTTTTGATTAAGTGGTTTATTGTAGGAGAGAGTGGTGTGGGATTGACTATTTGAAGATTTTTTTGAAAGAAAATTTTGTTTGTGTTTTATAAGATTGGCTGAAAAAATTCAAAATCAAGTGCAGGACGTTTAAATATGTGAAGCTGAAAATGTTAAGAAAATAATTTGTTGTTGTTACTTATGGCACTTGCCATGGACATGTTTTTATTCTTGATGAGAATGGCTTATTCCACCATCTTTTATCTCATAAAACTGTATTATTTAAGAAGGGTGTACTTTTGAAAAAGCAACCCAAAAAACACCCGACACTTCTGCCGAGAGTTCATATGAATGGCGATAAGAAACTAAAGTGATAAGTAGAATAAAAAAAACCATACTGCTTTAAAAAGGTTAAATCCTGTTCAGTTAAATATGATGCAAATTCAAATGCATGGTTGACTATAACGATTTGGGAATGACATATTTGTAAATTGAATTCTCGTCTTTCATATCATAAAACAAATGTTACCATCACTGGCAATAACTGTACCGCTTACAATCAACAAGAAAATTTAAAAACAATCGAAACTTTTTCCCTTCCTTCAAGTATAACTGCATTTCTTCAGCCTTTAGATCAAATGATATTTCGTTACTTTAAATGAAAGCACAAGAAATACATGTAAAGTATCTGATAAAAGCACTCAGTAGCAACATAAAGTTAAAAGTTTCGGTTTCAGATGCGATTAACTATACACACAAAAGTAGTTGTTGTGACTAATGGCACTTGCCGTGGACAAGCCCCCGCTGATCCATCAGCAGATTTTAAGCCGAAGATATACGTCTCTTGTTTTACAAGTAACGCCATCTAGGACCAAGAGTACGATTTAGCTACTAAAACGTCACAAGCCTTTTTAGGGGGCGGACTTCATTCATGCATATTCATTCACTCATCTCAGATCGTAATTTAGACCTGGAACAGAGAACGATCACCTCTGGCCCAGTACCCCCAGTGGTATTACTCTCGACATGGAGGACTTTGCGACCACGAACAGATTTAACGAGCGCCAGCCGCCATACAATCTGAGAAATAATTTGATAGCATTTAAACGTCTGCTTTCTTAAAATTTTTAAGTTTTGTTTAAAATAATGCTTCTGCTTCTGCTATTACTTTGAAAAAGTTCTGGTACGTATTTTATTGCAGAATATTGAATGCAGATAGAATCTTTTTATTTGATACAATCTCCTAATATACTCTACATTTAAAGTTAATATCCTGTGGAACTATTCATTAATATATAATCGTTCTTTAAAAAAAATTGAGTGTGATTTTCCAACATCGTTTGTGTCTTCATCGTCTCAATGTAAGTCTTCGGAACTTTAGAATTGTTACTCCTAGGCTTAGCATTAATAGCAATTTTGTGTGAACTTGTGATGAGGCATTTTTTTTAAAATCGGAATATACGTCTCTTTGTTTTACAAGTAGCGCCATCTAGGGCCAAGAGTACGACTTAGCTACACACACGTCACAGCACTTTTTAGGGGGCGGACTTCCATTCATCTAAATTCACTCATACATCTCAGATCGTAATTTAGACCTGGGACAGAGAACGATCACCTGTAACCCAGTACCCCCAGTGATTTGCGACCACGAACAGATTTAACGAGCGTCAATCGCCATACGCTCGGGGAATCTTTTGGCCGGTGAGCTTCGAACCCGTAACCTAAGGAGTACGAGTCCAACGCTCTGCCAACCAGGCCATCCCGGCCAATTGAAGTATAGAAAGGACTAGGATCTGTGACAAAGCTGGATAGGGCCATTTCTAGAGAAGGGGAGTTTTGAATATCTGCATTAGCATGCTACCTTCATCACTTCCCGATGTACTTCTTCGGAACTTGAAAATTGTTTCCCATTTGCCTACTTTTTCGTCTGAGGCGTGATCGGATGATTAAAAGAGATGTGATGATCGATAAATAACATAACATCTGAAAAGACCTGTGATCTTGTTTCAGACAGCTGGATTTGGCCTTTCTACCTAAAGGAATTTTAAATAGCTCATGGCTTCTCGATGTACTTCTTCGGAACTTGAGATTTGGTGCCCCTTTACCAATTTTTTTCATCCAAACCGAGATCGGAGGAAATCAGATCACCAAAATGTGTTCGTTCGGCCATTAATTTAAAAACAGGAAGGACCTGTGGTATTGATGTCGAAAGCTGGATTTGGGGTTTCCAGCGGAAGGGAGTTTTGAATATCTGCATTAACGAACAACCGTCATGCGCTGTATACATTTTAACTCAATAAAGCTTGTTCTGACAATATTATTTATCGCTTATTCTGCTGGAAATACTTTAATATTTTCCAAATGTAATTGCATTGTAAGTTCTTGAACTTTTTGAACGTAGTTGCATTCCTGTGCTCTAAAATGCTTTCATGTAATCTCTAACTACCTGTTAAATCGAAATTTATTGCTTCTAAAAGCGTGCCTATTTATTACAGGCAACTCTAATGCTACAGAAACTCACTTTTCATTTCGAAATTCAATAAATCACGTTTACATCTAAAAGCGCTTTCTATACAAGGCCTTACGGATTTAGTTGGAAAAATATATTTGTCACTCTATTGTGCTAGTATAAAAAACAAAGAAAAGAATAATGGAGAAAAAACACTAAACCTTTCATTGATATCGATCAGCGATCTATCACTTAATTTTCAACTGTAAAAACAATGTACAGAAAAGGATTAAAAGAGGTTAGTTGTTTTAGCGACGCGTTTGATGAGTTAACTTATTTATGTTTCAGCAAAAAAAGACGAAGAAAAACAAACTCAATTTCTCTTTTGCGATAAACTAAACAAGAGCTTGTTGTCATTAGTATTTTTGGAGCTTTACTTCGACTGAAAAATACATCTTGCGAATTGATTTCTTTCGTTCTTTTTTAGAAAATTCGTTTTAGTGTTTTGTTGTTGCTGTTTTAATTGAGATTTCTAATTTTTTTTTCTTCCTTTTAATTTTCAGAAAAAAAATATTTAATTAGAGAAATAAAAATTTAAAGATTAAAGAAAAATTTTGATTGAAAGTTTTAAAAAGATATTTTTCTTCTCTCTGATGTGAAACATGAGGGAAAGAGAAATAAAACATTATTCCTGAAAAATTCGTTTCTTAAAATTTGATGATATCTATGTCTTAAATCTCGTCGAATCCTGAAAATATACCTGCTAATATGATATCTCTAGGCACAATGAACTAAATGAATTAAGTTTTATACATGTATTATAATTGGAATTATAGATATATATCAAATTTAAAATGAGTTGATTTAAAAGGTACAGCTAAAAAGTTCGGCGAAGGGATGGATGTCTCAAAAGCAACGTGAGTGAAAATTGCGCCCACGCGCATGCGCAGGGAGAAACCTATGGAGAGACGCCGTGTAGCAAGTGACGCAATAAAGCGACGCATATTAGTTTGCTACGGCCAGTCGAACGGTGTGTGTGCGAAAACTCCCGTCAAATTGAAATGGAGCAATGGATTAACATGAAGTTCTGTAACAAACTTGGAAAAACAGCCAAAAAACGTACTCAATGTTAGTACAGGTGTAAGGAACAGATTCCGTGAGCAGAAAGTGCGTTTACGACTGGTTCAAACGTTTTCGGGAGGGTAAGAAAACCATCGAGGATGTGCATCCTTCGGGTCGACCCACAGCAAGTGTGACATCCAGCAGCATCATAACGCATAACGGGAGGGGAGGGGAGCCAGATAATTTTATATGTACGCGTTTGCCCATTCAAAAGAAATGTCACTTCTCGTGCCTGATTGGGGAAATTGTTTATGCCGGAGCAAGACTGCTTGTTAACCACATTATTCAATCAGATGCCACTTTCATTATTTATATGCGAATTTCAGCATGATTGTGTTATTTCAGATTCTGCTGTATCAAATTTTCATTGACCTTCATCCACTGGTTTTAATATGTAAAGATTAATATTTTATCGTATAAGATCATATTGTTTTGGTAATTTGATTTATGATGATGAAAAAATGTCAGATACAAATATTTTGATGTTACTTATGGCACTTGCCACGGACAAGCCTTGCTGATACATCATTAGATTTTAAGCCGGAGATATGCGTCTCTTGTTTTACAAGTAGCGCCAACTAGGGCCAAGAGTACGACTTAGCTACTCACACGTCACGACCCTTTTTAGGGGGCGGACTTTATTCATGCATATTCATTCATTCCTCTCCGATCGTAATTTAGACTTGGAACAGAGAACGATCAACTCTGACCCAGTACCCTAGGTGATATTACTCTCGATATGGAGGACTTTGCGGCCACGAACAGATTTAACGAGCTCCAGCCGCCACAAACTCGGGGAATCTTTTGGTCGGGGAGTTTCGAACTCGTAACCGAAGGAATATGAGTCCAACGCTCTACCAATCAGGCTCTCCCGGCCCAGATACAAATATAATATAAACTGCTGTAGATTTTCGACTTTAAGTATTGGGGCCGTAAAAAATGTGAAATACGAGAAAAATATTCAAAAAATTTGAATTTAAGTTCTGAATTAAACTATCTACGTTTGATTCTAATTATATTGTTGAAATAACCTTAGCCGAATAATTGTGGTATAAAGATCAATCATTTGTTTCCCCTAAAAAACATTTTGAATGGTCCAATTTCATATTTTCATCTACGATTTCAAAATCCAAATTTCAGCAATCAAAATTTTTATTGCTATATGAAAGTGCTTTCGTGTGATAACTAAAATTTGCCATATCTGATATCAATTCTTTTTTAATTGATTTTCTTCGTATTTAGTTTATTTTTTACATGTAAATTAAATTTTTGAAAAACACAAAATTTGATCAAGTGGTTCAATTCTACAACATACATTAACGCATTTAAGCCTTGAAAACAGTCGATTTAAATTTAATGCATGTATTAACATTTTTTTTAATTATTAATAAAAAAAGAATATTATTGAATTCACTTTTGATTTAAGAAACGAGTATAATTATATGGATCGTAACATTTTTTCGTCCCAATTCATATTAAGTTGTACTTCTCTTCTGTATTCTATTTTGCGAACTTATTGAATTATCCAACGTCTGCCTGAAAACAGAAAGGACCTTTTATATTAGAAACTTAATTAGAAAAGTATTATTAAATAAGTCTGAGATTCCAAAAGATCCGAAGACAACAACAATAAAAAAAATAAAAATCGGCAAAGCAAATCTGTGATCTGAGGGCTTAGTTGAATTGCAATAAGTAACCGAACCCCCTAGTAATGGCAAGATTTGATTTCCTGGCCTAGCATTCGTGGCTTGAGGGGGTGACAAAACCGAAGTACGTTTTTCGCTTCATTAATTTTCTCTTTCACATCTTTTTTTTTCCCTTGGGGTGTCCCGTTCTTTTTTTCGGTCCTCTCAGCAATTCTCCGCCGTCGCATTTCATCAAGTTCGGCTAAGGGTTCTTTTCACACTTTCTTTCCGATTTGGTGGCTCCTTTGTAGGTTTTGTGTCGTAATTGCGGCTGTGCATTTAGGTAGAGGGTATCGTTATTCTGCTTAGTTTAACAGCCCGAATTCTGAGCTAAAGATATTGAAAAGCGCCTGATATTGTTGGGCAGAGTTTAGCTTTAAACAAAAATAATCAATTTGTTGTGCAATGCAGTTTTGTGTATGGTACTGCCTTCCTTTGTTCAACTTTAGTTGTCCTATTCCCACCCCACCCCCGATATGTCCGACATGCAACACCGATGATACACCGATATGTCCGACATGCAATGGTGATTTTACCATTTTACACATTTTAATAGAGTGTCCATCTTTTACTTCTCACCGTAATCATTTGTTTCCTTCGTCATCATTATTAACTCTTCTAGACTTAGTGGGTGCATATCCCCACAAGAATATTGTTCGCTTTTTAAAACTCATTGGATTTTATAATTCTATGTAGGTTTTTTTTTTTTTTTTACTTTTTAAATCGTTTTAATTCCAATATCTTGTTTCTTTGACAATATCTCATATAATTTGATAAAAACCATAGAAAATTATTTTTATATGTGGATTTTAAACTGCTTATGAAATTATTTTAACCATTTGTCTGGCGGAGCTTAGCCAAAACTTGGCTCTTGCGCCAATAAAACCCAATCAACCAACCAACCCCCCCCACCCTTTTTTTTATCATGATTGGACATTTGTTTAGGTTAGAAAGTTTTGGTGTCTCCGGAATTTACGGGCAAAAAATATTCATTTTTTTATTTGTAGATAGCGAGTCACCTGCCCCATGGCATTTGAGTTTTGTTTTGCCAGTATTGTTTGAGATATTTAATTAAAGTTACTATCAATTGCTTTCTGTTTGTCGTTTTTATGAAATGACGTCATCTTACAGTTTGTTTACGATTTCTTACTAAACTATGGAAAACGGTTTATTCGAAATTCATGTCAAGAAATCTGCGATCTGAAGATGGACTATAAGCTTTGTATTTCAGGTCCTTCATAAATATGTGTATATTTCTCTTTCACGTTGGTCCGCTATAGAAGCAGATGCTCGGTTCCCTCATTTTAGTGTTTGCCAAACGCCGTAAACTCTGAATCATTTGTTATTTGAGAAACGAATTATCATGTTCTTTATTTGTGATTGTTTTACTTCTCAGTTAATACAAACCTTTGGTAAGTCTTCTTTATCGTGAACGACTGAGTGGGAGGCAGTCCAATTTATATACATTATTTGATTTGTATATTACTTTTCGAACTGTCGTATTCTAATTCCGGATAATTTTCATGCTTTTATAAATGAATGACATATTATATTTTGTGTATATCTGCCCTTAAAAAAAGATTAACCATTTGTTTGGCGCAGCTTATCTCTTATCTTCTACCATAAAACTATAGACATGATTTCTTATCTGTATACTGCCAACTTTGGTTATTCTAAACTTTTATTTGGTAAAAACATTGTACAATATTTCAAAAGCGGATGTAAAAGAAATTGGGTAAACTATCCAGAAAATCTGTGATTCATTGTAACTTAACTTTAAACGTGTAGATATTACGTTTTCTTAACCTATTCCTATCACAGATTTCGATTTGTACGCTTTCCAGGGAGAAAGGCATGACACTAGTGTATGTTTTCCTACCTCGCTAAGCCAGCCTGTTCACGACCGTCGAAAGTAGAAACCTATTTCACAAAAGAGACAAGTCGCAAGAAAAACCGATGGTGATGTGTATTGATAGTCGAATTTTTCAATTTATTTACTTCACATCCGATGGCTGTAAAATAATAAAAGTGAGTAAGTGCGTCTTCAAAAAATACCTCCCCCTCCCCCATAGAACATTTTTTTTTCCATGACAAGTACGACTTTTTGCGGATGAGGAAGGAATGTGTCCCATTTCCGATGGAAAGCCGTCACGTTTCTTCGAATCGGACCCCCAAAAATGAAAGGTATTTGAAGATAAAATAAAATTGAAGAACCCCTTTCTATATATCCCACCGCCTCCACCCCCATGCTCCCTCCTATGAATTCTGCCGCGCTCTTACAGAATCGGCCCAAAATTCCTCATTCGTGCGGAAAAAGATGAGAAAGTCTAAGAAAATTTTTAGGTATTTTCCTCTTTCTTTGTTGTCATCGTTCTACACCCCCGCCTCCCCGGTACTGCTGTCTCTTCTTTTCTCTCTTTCTGTCCTCCCCCTTCCCTTACAGCTTTTTAGGTATTCTCGTAGGACAGTTTTTCTCATGCTGATGCCGTTTGAGCTTTCAGCCGGAGAATATAGCGAAAACGGGAGAATTTTGATTTTTTTTTAACTCTTTCTTTTCTTCAAAACATTGGAAAATATTGGGAAATTCATACAATAATTTTTAGTGGTTTGAATCTCTGGTGATTTCCCCTTCTCCCTCTAGACTCTTGCTTCCTTTTTTTTTTTTATCCTTCACCCGACGATTGTGGTTTTCTGGTTGTATATCATTTTTCTGTCACAATCGGTGGATGGGAAAGGGTGGTCGTGACTCCCAAAAAGTGTGGTGGGCGATGTTCTGTTTCTGTTTGTACCTCGTGTGAAATGAATTAAGAATGTTTGTGACGCATTGAGGTTTCGTTTCTGAGTTTTCAATGCCACACCAATTTTTTTATGACTTTTCGACTCTTGCTTTATTATCATGTCAGAACATGATGTTGTTTTTGGGATTAGGTTTTTGGCGTCAACAAAAATCCATAGGCGAAAAAATAAATTTATTATCTGCACGAGTATCTCAAAAAAGCAGCTTTTAATAACGCGTTGCATTTACAAAAGCTCTAATTTTAAAAAATAAGTTAAGGATTATAGCAATTAAAAACAAGAGAAACGTCATTTTGAGCACGCGATTATATGAAATGAAATAAATAGGAAATGTGATATTTTTTTAACAATCAATGCGAGACAAAAGATTTTTTTATGATCGTTGGCAATACTAAAGTGACTCATTCGATGAAACGATTAAAATGAATAAAAATATAATTTAACTCGCACGAGCACGTGGTGCCTGGCCGTTCAAGAAATGATGTTCTGACATGATGCATTGAAATATGCATAGCAGATTTCATTTTAATATTTAGCTAATTTTATTTTTTATGAAGTCCTTTTTGCATTTTGTCACGGGATTCTTGTAATCATACCTCGTTATCTGGTAAGGGCTAGATTATTTACTTCTAAATAAACCATATGAATGAAATACTATCGTCTTTCTATTACAAAATAAAGATTGCATTTTCCTAATTTTAAAATGATAGCGTTTGTGTAGTCTGGCTTATTTGTAAAGTGTGTTCTTCGATATATATGATGAGAAAATCACTCAGGGCTCTATAGGACAAACCATTAGATCCAAAACTTCCAAATTTAGCAGCAATTAGCTCTTGGATAATAGGTACTCACTAAGATTAAATTCCTTAAATATTAGCTAAATTTCTTATAAAAAAATAAGGTTTATAAGCTGGCTTATTATCCGTAAAGTGTGTTCTTCGAGATTCATGATGAGAATCTAACTCTCTGCAGGACAAGCTATTAGATCCAGAGCTTCCAGATTTGACAGCTGTTAGTTCGTTAGTGGTAAATACTCAATAAGAAGGGGGTCCCAAAGTGTTAGCTAAATGTCTTATACAAAGTATTTTTTACATTTTACGTTTTTCCTCGAGAACTTCGAAATATATTATTCTATAGAAATATTTTTACAACATTTTAAAATTTAATTACTAATTTTAAAAATAATAAAGATCACTCCCGGGGAAATGAAATTTAATTTATTAATTTGTCCCCCCTGAAAAAAACTGATTCCATATTCACATCACGATAATAAATCAGAAGCTTTAACTTTACTAAACAAATAAATTGAAATTTCATTTATCTATTATCTTGATAATAATTTTTTTGCTTCCTAATGAAGAAGAATTTGAAAGATAAGCTTTCACGATCACAATATTCTTCTATAAACTTCATTCGGGATGGTGAATCACAATTTACAAAGTTCTCACCCCAAAACAAAGTAATGACTTCATCTGCGTTCTGAAATTTCAGCCATTTAAATTCTAACCGCTGTTGTGCATCATTGCAATCCCCCACCTTCACGTTTTGTCTCGGCAGTTTTGAATTCTGGTGGCAATGGCCCTTGAGCTGAGATAATTACGTCGTCCTGCGGGATGATAGAAACGCAGTTTCATATTTGATGGAAACGCATTCACATAATTTCTGTCACGCACCCTCTGCCTCAAGCTCTCTCTCCCAGCTATTAATTAAACTAATGATAGAAAAGGTAATAGACTCGCCGGTGATATTATGAAGTTTATTACACTTTTTACCCGTTTGGTGGCTCATTCTTGTACATATTTTCATGTCTCCCGCGGTTGCATTTTTTTATGAAGGAAAAAAAGAGGGAACAGAAACCTTTCTTGTCCAATAATTAGTGAAAGAAAAGAGGTAGGTTCTTAATTTTATAATGGTGCATAAACTTAAATCATGTTGAGTCTAGCTGTAATAAAAGTATAATATTATAATTAAAGTAAAAGAGGAACTTGGTTGCTTTAAACGATACTATCGCCAAATTAGAATATTTTTATGGTGATGGTTCGCCAAATTTGGTATCCCAATTCAAATTTTAAAAATCTTTATTTCCTAATTTTTAAAACCATTTTGAGATTTTTCTTCAGTCATTTAATATGGTGAACTTTTGGCTTATTCCGATGTTTAATCGGTTTTGATGATAAGCCGGTATCGCATAATTTAATGATACCCACAAACATGCAGAAATCTTTTAGTGTTTGTATTAGAAGAAACCTTATCTGGTATTCTCATTTTATGATATAAATTATGCCAAAAAACAGTGGCCTTGATCTTGGATTACTCAGGGTAATTCTCAAAATTCAATTATTTCATGTGTGTGTATATATATATATATGTTTGTGCGTGTGTGTGTTCATTTACTTTTCATTGTCTTAACTTTACCGGCTCCAT
>JAOUZG010037989.1:1931758-1947690 GCA_026289955.1 Argiope argentata | reverse complement strand
CTTCTTAAATGATTATTTTTAATTGAAATTTCTTTTAATTATCATTAGTTAATGATATTTTTTTATCAGAGCATGAAATTGTTTCCGTTTGAAATAAAATCGCAAATAGGAGAAAGTAATTTTTTTTTTTTTTAATCTCAGAACATGTGCCATTTTTATCGAGGGAGAATCTCTAGTATTCTGTAGGGGGGAAAAAATACCTGAAGTAGCAAAGAATCCTCACTTGCGAAAACAAAAAAAAAACCGTTCCTCTGGATAATACGTTTTCATGATAATGCCATAAAAAACAAGTCTGTTTCGTGCTGTGCGTTGTGGCGTCAACCTGTCTCCTGTTGCCGGAGCAACCGGGACGTACTGAGATTCTCATTGGCCGGATGACGTCAGCCCACGTGGCTTTCCCACCCTCACCCCAAGCGATTTTCTCAGTGACTGTTCCAAAATGAGTGGTTGTAAAATCTTGATCTGAACGTTGTTGTATAAACGCACTCCATTAAAGCTTCTAAAAGGATAAGCCACACCAACAGCAAAAAATGATCCTCCTGCTTTCGTATTTACTATTGTGCCGGAAGACAGCTTTGCAGAAGTCGAACCATGTTGACTTGGAGTACATGCTCTTCAATAGATAGAATTCGTTTGGTACTTTGAATAGCCACCGCGAGATATACCTTCCATACAATATGTGGAATATCATCTGATTGTTGAGCTGCTGTATTTGATGAACGCTATAATACTTTCGATTTTTCCCTCCAAGTAATGAAGTGCTAATATTTATCGGCGTTCCAACATATTTTTGTGCAGCTGCTCTTCCACAAATGTGATTATTTCCGATCTAAATGGAAAAATTGGATAAAGATGATTTGAAGCTTGGAAATCTAGTGGCTCAACGTATTTATTTTTTATTTTCTGTTATTCTTTTTTATTATTATTTGCTTTATTTTTAAGTGCTACCTTTAAGCAGTCGGATTTTATGAAAGGTAGAATGGATTTTGGTATGCAAATTTGTCATATTTTAATAACATATCTCTTATAATCAAATTCAATCACGAATTTTCATTTATGATTAAACTATGTTTTTTTATATAAAAATTTTTTTGATGGAACTTTTCAAAAATGAGATATTATTCTGATAATGTGGTTCAACAAACTGCATTATCATCTGTTAAAATATAATGATATATATTTTTTAAACGTCAGAATTCGTATAGATTTTACTAATAGGAATTGTGCTATATTTTAGTTCAGTTAGTACATATTAACTTAATTTTTATAAAATGCCCCCATTTGTGTATGCAAATATAAAAAATATCTAAACTTATACTTTTACTGCTACTTATTAATCCTGCTTTTATCAAACTGTTTCACTGACAAACTTCAAAATTTATTTTTGAAAAGATAAAAGATGATAACTAACTATCTTCACTATTATTATTCTTGGTTAATTTATATATAATTATAATAGTTAAATTTATTCAGTCATCTTTATTTATATTGAAGAAAAAAATTATTTTTAAACTATTATCTTCTTAATAGTAACAATTCGATTTCTGCCTTTGTAATGTATACCTTGATTGCTGATCCTGCATCTTTGTTTTCTCAATTAATCATTATATTCTGTTATCTATATTGTTCATCTTATCGGAAAGATTGCTTTCAAAGACACTCTTTCAAAATCGCTCTTAATTCAAGGTTTTTTTTAATAATATAATGAATTTAGGGCCATTTTTCTTACAATTCAATGTGTTATTGCATAGTGTTCCCTTTCATATAGAATTCAACTAAATAATTTTGCTCTTTTTTTTCGAGAAATGGGGAAGATTTTAAAAAAAAAGTAAGAAAGAATATCTTTGAAATTTAAATTCTAATTTAAAGCGATATTTTGCTAATCAATATTATATATTGTGAAACATTTAGTATGTATAAAAATGTTAACTCTTTTCGTTATAAAATAACAAATATTTTTTATTGCTAATTTAAAATGTGATAGAATTTTCGTTTGAAAATATGATAGAATTGCTGGATATTTTGAGTAGTTTCTGTGAAATATATGAAGACTTAACCACATAAGTGGTGTGTACAAAAAGAAATAATTTTAAGAAAATATATAACAAAATATGCGTACCTGTGTGTAGGTGCAATAATAACTGTAAATTTCTTTGATTTTTTAATGTATGTAAAAAATTTGGAAACATTAATGTTTTATAACATGAAAAATTATTTTTTTTAAAAAAAAACTTATTTTTCATTATTAATAGTATCCTGCATCAGATTTAACAGATATATATACGATTGTTCTGAAATCTTTTTAATGTGCCTAAGGAAATTTCAAAAAAATAAATAAATAAATAAACTTTTGAAAGAAGGCAAAAAAAATTGCAAATACTTATACTAAAGGCTTCTATTAATTACATTTTTAAAAGTTAATTTACTAGCCTTAAGTTTTTTTTAATATGTATTATATGTTTTTATAACCAGTTTAAGATAATTCAGTTAAAAACTTGAATTTTTCAAAAACGTAATTTTTTTTTCAGTTCCTTTAACAATATTTAAATATATTTATTACGACAAACAGAATTAATTTGTGTAATCAAATTTTCCTATTTGTTTTTATTCTTAATAAAATACTTTATAGAGTTTTTGCATTTATATTGCTTGAGTGATGACATTATTTGAAACTTTCGGGTGGAGGGGGGGGATTGTGGTGGAACTCCGATACTTTCGTCTTAATTATGTCTTATCTGTATTCGACCGTTTCAGTTTATGTCCTGTATTCTATGTGAAAGACTTCAAGCTATGTGGGAAAAAATTATATTGTAAGCCAAACAAATGGTTAAATGTTTCTTCTTTTTTTTTTAACATTAATTGAAATTTTTTTGTACACCAATTTTAGAATATTTGCAATTTTTTACGATAAAAACAGAATAATTCCTATTGAAAATCTTTGATAGAAAAGTAAACTTCAAATTGTCCTTGCGTGAATTTATTGGTGAAAATTTCCAGTGCTTGGACTCAGATTAGCTTATAATAAAAGATTTTCATTTAAATGAAATTATATAAACTATTTTTTAATGGCGGGAACAGTACGAGGATAGAGAGTTTTCCAATGGTTTATTTCTTTTTAAAAAATATTTTTATAAATTTATTTTTTTCTTTAGAAATTAGTTACTATCTCTATTCAGAACTTATATGTGTAAATAGATTCTTTTCTCTCTTAAATCATCATGAATCAATGTTTTTTACTATTATTTGTACGTTTTTTTTTTTTAAATAACTCTTAACCACCTGTATTTTTGTTTAGTAACTTAAATTCGTACAATCTTGTTCACTTTCATCTTTATTAAGCATTAAATATTTGATTTGCGTTTAACGTTTTTTTATCGTGTCAGAACATGTTGGTTAGGGGATGAGGTTTTTGACGTCAGCAAAAATCCGTAGACGAAAAATGAAAATTTTATTATCTTCACGAGCATCTCAAAAAATCAACTTTTAATAACGCGTTGCCATTGCATTTACAAAAGCTCTGATTATAAAAAACAAGTTCGTGACTACAGCAAATAAAACCTTGAAAAATGTCATTTTGAGCGCGTGATTATAGGAAATGAAATAAATTGGAAATGTGATATTTTTTTTAACAATAAATGCGAGACAAGGGTTTTTGGATCGTTTGCAATCTAAAGTGACTCATTCAATGAAACGATTAAAATGAATAAAAAATATAATTTAACTTGCATGAGCACTTGGTGCTTCAATGAGGGCTCAATGGGATGAGGTTTTTGGCGTCAACAAAAATGCGTGGGCAAGAAATTGAAATTTTAAATTTCAACTTTCTTAAAAATAGGCCTTAGAAGGCTCAAAAATATTAATAAATGGCAACGATTTTGAAATAAAGACCTTTTTAATCTCCAATTTGCCACTTTTTGTTGAGATGATTTTTTTTCAGCTTTTTTTAACTTTATGAAAGCTTTCTTCGAGCTTAAATAAAAATCTTTTTAAAAAATAGTTTAAATTATTTGATTAATCCATACGTTTGTAAAATCTGCCACTTTTTACTGAGATGCTTTCTTCAAACTTTAATTAAAAAAACCTTTTTAAAAGTAGTTTAGAGTGTTTAGTTAAGTAAAACGTTTTCAATGATTAGCTGTTCAAGAAATGATGTTCTGACATGATACATTGAAATATGCATAGCAGGTTTCAATTTTTAGTATTTTTTTTATTTTGGTTTCGTAAATGTTTTTGCTTTTTTTACAAATATTTAATTGCTTTTTTATTGTCAATATTTAAAAATATAACCGTTTTGGAATGTTTCTCAAAATATTTGTACAAGCATTGCTTGCATATTTACAGCGTTTAATAAAATAAATTTCACAGGAAGCAAATATAAAACAATCAGTATGTATCATACTCTATATTTTCTTACTTTAACAGTGCTTACAAGGCTCCATTACAAGACTCTGATTTAAAAACACTTGCTTCAGACCCAGATCCTCGATTGAATATGTCTTCTATATTTCCAAGATCGAAAATTTCTTTCAAATTTTGCCGGTGCATAACTTTATAAAGTTATTAATCATGATTGACTGACAAAAATGCGGCTCCAAACTGTAATCAATTTTATATTTAAAAAAAATAACATTAAAATTTCTGTTCTTTGAAAAAATTCTAGAAGATCTCCTAATTATAAAATGTGAAGATAAGGAAAAATTTCAATGGCACCTATATAGAAATTTCCATGAACATTTTATCATCAGAAACTGGTCGAAAATTTGCTACGTCAAATTGAGTTTTGCATCCTCTCGAACCTCAACTAGTTTGATAACTTAATAATCCGTATTCCCGTCTTAATCCTGTTATGGTAAGTAATAAGATTAGGCTTCGCACATTTCTCCTAATTCTGCACGTCGATTATGAATTTGATTAGAAAATATTCAACTTATTAGAAAATTCTCGGAATGAATTCTGTTGGAGTAAATTAAAATTTCTTTCTAGAAATTCTTGTTAAGTCTTCTAAAAGTAGCGTTTCGTCGACATCCTGTGCCGTTTTTCTCTTTGTGTTTCTTTTCTAAACAGTTCATATATAAATGCTTTTACTTAATTTCCGATGAATTTCTGAATTTATTAATTAATTCCTGGAATATTTTTGGAAACAGTATTTAGTGATTTTTGTTTCGAATTCTCCATTTGTCAAATTAGGAATATTTGAAAAGTGTTGTCTGAATTTTCAGTTTTTATCTCAATCAAAAACACATTAAATATATTTTTTATAAAATTGGTTCTATTCTATATTTTTATGGTATATATTGAAAATATGCTATATATATTCTATATTCGACATTATAACTAGGCTATCTACTGTGTGTGTGTGTGTGTGTTATATAGCAAAGACATTAATAATGCTTTTTCCTGAACTTCTTGTTGTTGTTGTTGTTGTTTCTAATGGCACTTGCCTATGGACAAGCTCGCTGCTGGACCCAGCAGCAGATTTAAGCCGAGTGAAGCGTCTCTTGTTTCAAGTAGCGCCAACTAGGGCCAAGAGTACGACTTTTGCTACACACTCATCTCATTCGCTTGCACAACCCCTTTTTACAGGGGGGCACATTCACACATCTCACAGATAGTACACAGAATAACAACCATGCCCGAACCAGGACTCGAACCCGGGACCTCCTGAACACGAGGCAGACGCGCTACCCCTGTGCCAGCAAGCCGGCCCTGAACTTCTAAAATAGATTATTAGATTAAGTACATTTTTAAATATAGATTAATGTTGTACTCGAAACATTTTCAAGGACCAGACAGAATTCTGTAATTTCATTTTTTTTCCTTTCACTATGGATTTTTTTATGTAGAAACTATTAATATTTGCAGATTTATTATATAATAATTTAAGGTTTCTTTTCTCAATCATGAAGGCATTGAAATCATTTTATAAATGAATAGGTAACTGATCTATTTTTCTAAAAATCTTACATTATTATGACTAAGCGTCCTTTGAAAAAAAATATTTTGGATGAAATTAAATATATAATGTTGTCACAAAATATTTTTACATTTCATACGAATTTTTTGATTATTTTTATTATGATTTAGTTGAATTTTTGAAAAAAAAATTAGTTTTTCTTAAAGGATTAAATGAATTATTTTTTTAGTTTTTCTAAGAATATTCAGAAGAAAAATAGTAGTAAATTATAAAAGGATTCTTTATACTCTATTTTGAGGGATGCTCTATTTCTAATAATATCTATATGTAGAATAATAGAATATATTAATAAGCATTTTTATTTAAGGACCGAGAATAAGGTATTGAAATTTCTTTTACCCCATAAAGATTTTTAAAAGTTTTAGCAACATTTTTCTCTGAATAAAAATAAAAGTAGCCGGACCAATATTTATTTATGTGAACTTCATGCACATTAATACGTAATTAAGTCTGATAAAACTTTTTTTTCGTCCTCAGAAAACCACTATAAATCATGATTAAGACAGTGAAAATAGTCACTAACTTTTAAATTAATGAATCAGGTATCTTGTATTGAATTCGATTTGGCATGGTAGCATTTCATAGTTAGATTTCCTTTACTTAAATGATTTCGTAAACAATTCTATAGGAAGTTAAAGCTCGTTTTTGTTAAAGTGATCGTAGATAAGGTATTTACGATTTTAGATTCCTTCCCTGGAATTGTGAAAACGTTCCGAAATGTCATATTTTTCTCTTGTTACTTTTATTTATTTATTTATTTATTTATTCATTTCTATAAAGATAATTTTACTTTTAAAGTTTAGTTCTGTAGAATTTTCCTTTATTTGGGTTATTAAATCATGTGCAAGTATAATCCATCGAGGCCATTAAGGCAGGGCCATGCGGGGCAGTTGCCCCACATGACCCTGCATTAGTGGCCTCCACATAAATGGGGCCCCCAAATCGAATATAAATTTCATTTTACGTTTCCTTTTTTAAATGGATGTTCTTCATTACTAAAGTAATGAGTTAGAGGGTGCCCCAAATAAGTTTTTGCCCCGGGCCCCAACTTGGCTTAGTCGGGCCCTGATCGAGGCTGTTGCATTTGCGAATTACTGTACTTATTCCAGTAATGTATTTCGAACTCAGGGAAGTCTAAAACATAGAAATTCATCAAAGAATTCGATATCGATTGTTTTTGGTGCTGACTTTCTTCTCACATATTTAAGAAAGATCAAAACTATGGTTGGCTTGGTCTTTATTATTCTTTAATTTTTTCATCAATCTTTTATCCAAAGCACTTGAATCACTGCTCAGTCGACAATAAGATCCACCGTTCATCGTCTCTGATTCCGTCCAACACCCCGAACCATCGGCATTTAGGAATCCATTAATATCCAAACCACATCTCTCCGCAGCGGTAATCTAAATAAATGGAATAAATATTCCGAATCCGATAAAAGAAAAACAGCTGACGTGCCCATGCGCACGAAATTCATAAGGGCACACGAGAATAAAATTAGACTCCCTTGTCCTATGTTCGGTGGTCTAATAACGGTCAATGACTAATAGGTTCCCAGCACGTCCGTGAGAAAAAGGGTGGAATTTTTTTACTCCCTCTCCATTTTACACTAGTTCTTTGATCTTTGAATGCTCGTTCGACCGTCGAATAGTAGTACCTTGTCGGTCTTTTGGAACAATTCCAAAATCAATTGGCCACCAGTTAATATCAGAACCTTTTTCTCCACTGGACGGCATTTTGGATATGCCAGGAAATTTTGCACTTTTCGTTTTAAACAGCTGCAGTATATTTTTTTCTTTCCGATATATGCAATAATCTTGTTGATCATAATCGCTTTATGTTTACATGCATTAAATAACAAATCGTGTTTATAGGTTTTTGGTGTTTATTTTTTTCTTTGGGTATATTAGTATGATATTGGATGGCGTTTTGAATTTTCAGGACAGTTTTGTCGCTCAAGGGACATCTATAGAATGTTTACTTCTAAATACACTCAATAATCTTACACGATCATGATCGCCAGAAGGTCTTTGATATTTATTTGTTTCTGTTGGGATATCTTTAAGTTATCGGACATCGTCTTGGATCTGCTGAAAAGTTTTGCCTCTTCAGGATCTGTTATGGTATTTTTACTTCCTGGTATGCTCAATAATTTTTCCCGATTGTGATCGCTTCATGTTTATACCTTTTAAACGACGAGAAGTCAATATAGTCTTGTTTATCACTTGCTGTTGATGTGTTAATTGAGGTATTAGATGGCATTTCGGATATACAGTAATTTTTTGCTGCTTCAGGAAGTGTGTTTTGGATATTGAGTGTCGATTATGATCATATTATGATGTCATTCTTTGAACTAAGAATTCCCAGTAGATTTTTGATATTTATTTGTTTCCGTTGATATATCTTTAAGTTATCGGACATCGTTTTGGATCTGCTGAAAAGTTTTGCCTCTTCAGGATCTGCTATGGTATTTTTACTTCCTGGTATGCTCAATAATTTTGCCCGATTGTGATCGCTTTATTTTTATACCTTTTTGACTACTGGAAGTCAAAACAGCCTTGTTTATTTCTTGCTGTAAATGTGTTAGACAGGCATTAGCTGGCATATCGGATATACAGTAAATTTTTGCTGCTTCAGGAACAACTGTATTATCTTTACTTCTAGAAACACTCAATAATCTTACATGAACATGATCGCTTTATGCTGTCGCCTGTAGGTTTTTCATATTTATTTGTTTCTGTTTATATACTTTTAAGTTATCGGAGATCGTTTTGGATCTACTGAAAAGTTTTGCCTCTTCAGGATCTGCTGTGGTATTTTTACTTCCTGGTATGTTCAATAATTTTGCCCGATTGTGATCGCTTCATATTTATACCTTTTAAACTACGGGAGGTCAATATAGCCTTGTTTATTACTTGTTGTTGGTGTGTTAGTCAGGTATTAGATGACATTTTGGATATACAGTAGATTTTTTGCTGCTTCATGAACTTTAGTATCTTTATCTCCAGATATATACAATAATCTTGTAAGAATATGATTACTTTGAATTGCGATTCGCTAGTAGTATTTGATATTTCTTTCTTGCTCTTGTTCTGTTGAGTAGTAGGATATTAAATTTCGTTTTGGGTCTGCTGTGGAATTTTACCCCTTCTAGAACAATCACCGTATCATCAATTCGTGATGTATACGATAATCTTATACGATCATATTTGTTATGTCTTAATATATGGAACGTATGTAGTGCTTTGATCTCTTTTTTTCTGTTGATGTATTAGCTAGATATTGAACGTTTCCCTCCCCCTTTTTCTTTTTGGTGTTGGGGGATGAATCAGTATAAAGGTTTGGTTGTGTCCATGATGAATTAATCTGTTTAAGTAATCCATCAGCTTCCGATGTTCTTTTATTGTTGTTCTACGTCAAAAAAAAAAAACTTCTTGGCCAGTTTTTTATTGTTTTGCTGCCTCTTTGCTTTTTATGAAGAGAATATATTTTCGAATATGCATCTGATTAAATCAGGTTAAGGTGTTATCAGATCATAATTCTTGATACATGTCTTACAAGAAGACAACTGTATGTTTTTTTAGGCTTTGTAATGCTGTCTATAACATCCTTGGATAATATGATAAAATAAGCCAATTCATTTCATTTTCCATGATTATTTCTAATGAACTCTCTTTCTTAATTTTGTCTTAACGTAAGGTATGGTTAACTTGTTTTATGAATTCATTAACAAAAATTCTTTAACTGCTATTTTCTTCCAGTGTTGTCTCAGTGTAAGGGGTAAAATTGTAAACTTCCCGATTAGCTGAATTTATTCTGTTTTCCTCCATATCAGAGTTAAAGTGTAACGATCTCAAATTGAAACTGAAAATTTGGTCATCATGGCTTGTTTGTTTTGCTGTTGTTATTATTTTAAGTCTTTTCTTTTTTCAGCGACCTTTGATTTTATTTTAATTACATTACATTACATTTATTTTTCAAGATGTATTCAGTTTTCTGAAATTGTATTTTCGATCTTACGAATAAAACATTATTTTTAAAATGAAATCACAAAAAACAGGACCAAATAGATTACTAATTACAAATCAGAATCTTGTATTAAAAACTAATTTTTCTGTACCACATTTTTTTTTACTGGAAAACCCTATGTTGATATTCTTTCTTTTGGAATCTTAAAAATATTGTTTCTTTTTTTAAAAAAATTGAATGAATTTTAAAAGTGGAATTTTTAAAACTATTTTGAATTCTGGCCTTAAATTAAGCTTAAGAAATTTCATACGAATGTAAAATTATTACTCACAATAAGAAATATATATGAAAGTTATTTTTGTGCGATTTTCTTAATTCAACCAAGATAAAAGTAATATTATTTATTAAGATATAATTTTAACATTTTTTTTTTGAAATATTTGTAATTATTCGCCAATTTATACTTTGCCAATAAATGAAATTTTGTTCCTTTATTTTAAAAATTCCTATTCTTGATCATTTTTTTTAAAAATAAATGAATATTGTTTATGCTATTTACTGCTAATGCAATTTCAGGATACGTCATATATCATCAATCAGAGCCACATTTAAATAATATAATGATTTTATGATAATTAAACTTTAGACATACTCCACATTTTAATTTTATATTCGTTTCCGCAGTCTTTTTTCAATCAATCTATATAACATCCCGTTCATTTTTTTCCATACAAAATGAACTAATAAGATCAGAACCCAGTTTTTTATATGATCCGGAAATTAACTTTTTTGCTTTTTTCACATGTCTACAGCAGTCATCCAACGGCTGTAATCCTTTTCACTTTGAAACATTCATCTAATCTAACGATCAGAAGCTCAAATACAGACAATTTTGCAATAAAATTGTCGTTGCCAATGATACTGTACTAAAAGTACTTTGTAAACGAAGCCGTTTCCTTGGTGTTCCGTCTGTTATGTTAACCACAAAGAAATTGGGTTGTCTCTAATTATTTTTTTTTTCAAATTCCAGCCTTTTTTTTATTATATATTTCTTTTGATATAAAAGATTTTGCGTGATCTCTAATTATTCTGGAGTATCAAGCGGTGTCTATTTCTTTCATTGTACTGTAATTCTATACGAATACCTAGTTTCTATACGAATTTCTAGTTTGATTAAGAAAATGTTCATCTAGTTGTCCGTTAATACATCTCTTTAATATTGATTTACTTTTGTTTCCGTTCTTTTCATTGCCGTGTTTTCTATTATAAACGTATTCTTAAAATATTGTTGTTGGAATTTTTGAATTAATATGAAGATTCACGTTCAGTTTTTTAAAACTAACTTAGATACTTTAACCCCCCCATAAAAAAAAATTACTTTCTGATTCGAAATTTTTTTCCTCTAAAGCTACCTTTTTAAGAAATAAGCATTCCAATAGTCCACATACCATAATAGTTGATTCTATCAAATTTTCAAATGCTGTGTCTAGATCCGCTATCACTCTTATAGAAAACTCCAGCATCCTCTAGGGCAGGGGTTCTCAAAAGGTGGGTCGCGAGATGTGGAAGAAAAGTTTAAAGAAAATTAATTTATTGCTGTAGTTTTCATTAAAAAAAAAAGAGTACACATAAAGCTTTTAATACATATACAAGTTGGTTTTTGCGTTCGATTAGGAAATGGGATACATGAGCTTGTTTGAAATTGACCAATTTTTTAATGTCTGAAATGAGCTTTATAACACACGAAACAATGTCAGTTTCTAATGTCAGACGATTTCTTGAATTTGTTTTTAAATTTATCATTATGGAGAATCCTTGTTCACAGTTGTAATGTGTAGAAAATGGAATCAAAGTTTTTAATGCTGTTGTGGACCGTTCTGGGTATTCCTTTTTAATGCGTATCCAAAATTTGTCTATATATGATTCGTTAAAAGTTACTTTAGCTGACTGATCACTTAAAAACTCTATCAGTTGATCATGATGACGGACGCTTAGCTCAGCTTTTGTTACGGCTTGCTCACTGAACGGATTGACTATCCACACAACCCCACTCGTAGCCTTAACTGGAATGTAATCTGTAAACTGTTCGATCAAAGTTTCGGGATGGGATGATACTAGTAAGGACAAAGATGAGGTGTCAAGGGATGTGGCGCCAATACCCGACACATACTCTACGAACTATAAAATTGTAAAACTTTTAAAAACTTAAACTTCTAAACTTTAGACCGAGTTGAAATTTGGGGGGGGGGGTCGCCAAAACACTTAGTCTAAAAAGGGGGTCGCATTGTCTAGAAGTTTGAGAATCCCTGCTCTAGGGGTTATACAGCTCCCATTTCGATTCCGTATTCTAAACAAAGGCGGTAAATCAGAAAAGAGCAGGACGAAATTAAGAATTATTTCAAAATTATAAATATTTTTATAAAAACAGTTAATTTTGAATTACCTTTTTAATTTAAATTTATATCATTTTTAAAGGCAATATTTTGCACAAATTTTTACATAGATTTTGGTATTTGAGATATTTAATCTTGAAATATTAATTCAAATCTGTAGTAAGATATTTAACATATTTTTTTTTTCTTATCGAAAGAAAAGATGCTAAATTAGTAAACTCTTATTGAATACCGAGTTTTATACAATGTATTAAGAACAGTCATACGCAAATGTTTCAATTTTTTATTATATGTTGAAGAAAAGTGTACAACGTATTTTATTTAGAAAAAAACATAGATGTCTGAAAAATAAACATGGTGAAAATTTTGATTTTAAATACTTTTTTTTTATTTTTCATTCGCTATTAAAATTCTAAATTGTTCATAAAAACTTCGCTGTCGCCTATACTGATGGCTCATCTGACAAGTCTCTGAACAGTGGAGGTGCAGGAGTGTTCATCTGCTATCCAGATGGTAGATATCACAAGCATAAATTTAACACTGGCAAAATCGCCTCCAGCTTCACTAGTGAAGTCTTAACGATCAGAGAAGCTCTCACCTTATATTTAAATGATCAACAGGCTTTTGATTCGACAGAAGGTCTAACAATCTTTTCTGATTCTAAATCAGCCTTAGAGGCTATCAGAAATGGAGGGACTAACATCACCTCTGATGTCATTTTCCGCCTTGAACAGTTGAACAGCAAGGGAAAATCCTGTGTCCTGCATTGGATCCCTGCACACGTCAATATTGAAGGAAATGAGTGTGCAGACTCTTTGGCCAAGGAGGCTAGAGATCTCGCTCATGAGTGCACCACCATCACACTCGCTGACGCTAACGCAGTGGCGAGACACAGAATCATGACTCATACGTTTAAAAAACCCCTGATTACTGAATATGATAGCCCCAGAGATATTACATCTACAATAGCAAGGCTTAGAACCGACCACTATAGAAGCATGAAAATCCATCCGGACAAAACAAGATCATATGTTGTTTGTAAACATTGCCCTGATGTCCAGCTCACTCCTGGTCACATCCTGGAATGCCCAGCGATGACCACGAGTATTTTGAAGTTGGGAATGGTTCCGATGAGGAGCGCTATACGGGAGATTCTGTACAGTCCTGCTGCACCTGCTCGCAGCGGCTGTGATCAGGACTTTCGGTATAATTTGATGTCACTGCAGATCCATGAACACGAGAACAACAACATTCTAAATTGTTTCTGAAATTTTTAAGAAATGTGAAAAAGTTTACTATTTTGACTCAATAAAGTGAAAAATGTGAACAGCAGATGTGACCAATATTTAGATTCTGTGAAGCAAAGTCATATATTCCTTATCCTATATGCATTATATTCTCAAAAGTTTTCCTTTTCTCTCTTCATTTTTCTATCTCGTATTTTGAAGTAGAGTTATGTGTTGTGACTAATGGCACTTGTCGTGGGCAAGCCCCCGCTGATACGATCAGCAGATTTTAAGCCTAAGAAATGTGTCTTTGTTTCACACAAGCGTATGATTTAGCTACTCGCACGTCACAACCCGTTTTAGGGGGCGGACTACATTCATGCAAATTCATTCATACATCTCAGATCATAATTTAGACCTGGAACAGAGAACGATCACCTCTGACCCAGTACCCGCAGTGGTATTACTCTAGACATGGAGGACTTTGCGATCACGAACGGATTTAACGAGCGCCAGTGACCCCACACTCGGGAAATCTTTTGGCCGGTGAGCTTCGAACCCGTAACCTAAGAAGTACAAGTCCAACGCTCTACCAACCAGGCCATCCCGGCCTAAGTAGAGTTTTGGAAATGGTTAGTTTTCTCATTATTTAGGCTAAATGACCAGTTGCATAGAACACTATATTATGACTGGAGATGAAAATTCTTCTATCAGAATAGTATGTTGACCGATATTCGTTACATATGGCGGAACAAATTTGTTACATTTGAGTTCGAAGCAATTTATATTATTTAATAGTCTTGTACATTTCGTGATTTCTACAGTTAAACTTGAATTTAATTATTAAGTAAAACTTCAAATTATCTAACGATTATAACTATAAATTAAAGTACAATAGAAATTTATATGCAATAATTAATTTTTAGTTACTAATTTGGTATTTAATTGTATACAATAGAAGAAATTTGATGCATTTTCGATTCAAAAAATCATAATCCATTAAAGTTTTAATTGCTTAAATTTTACAAAAAAAATTAAAACTCGGTTTTAAAAATTTGAAAACTTGTAACTTATTGAAAAGTTATGAAAATCGAATCTGTAATTAAATCTAAATTTCAAATAATTGTAAATTAAACAAGGGTTAGAAGTTTTATATGCATATATGTGTCATCTAACGAATATATCAACTGATAATAGTTGTTCCTGTCGTTTGTTTTAAATGTAGGTGGCAATCAAGCATCATATTTTTAAATGATATGGTTTTATTTAAAAAATCTAATAAACATTATTACTTTTTTGAAATTCTATTCATGAAGAATATCCATCTGTATTAATCCTTTACTCCACCATGAAAAGGCAATTAATTGCAAAGCTATTAATCTTAAATAATATTTTCCCCTTTCCTCCTAATAAAAACGCATTCGAATATTTGATTTTACTTATTTTTAAATAAAATTACTTAATATATAAATAAATTGTATAAGCTGGCTTTCTGGCACAGAGGTAGCGTGTCTTCCTCGTGTTCTGAGAGTCCCGGGTTCGGAATGGTTGTTATTCTGTGTACTATATGTGAGATGTGTGACTGTATAAAGGGGCTGTGCAATTGAATGTGATGAGTGTGTAGCTAAAGTCGTACTCTTGGCCCTGGCTGGCGCTACTTCAAAAACAAGAGACGCTCCTTTCGGCTTAAATCTGTTGCTCTTTCAGCGGGGAGCTTGTCCATAGGCAAGTGCCATAAGTAACAACAACATAAATTGTATAATGTTTTTTTTATCAAGCTCTTTTTCAATTATTTTTAAGAATTTCGGGTAGTTTTTATTTTTCCTCTCTATTCATTTCTAAAAAATCCAAGTTTTTCCAATCACAATTTTATTGAAATATTATCCAATTATGATATATTAATAAAATAACATTAAAGACAAATATTAATTGTGTGTTGTAAATATGTTTTTAAAGGGAAAACTATGTGCAACCAATCATCTTGTACATAAAAAAACTACTATAACACTTACCTAAGTTGGATTGTTTTACCATTTGCAAACTAATTTTTTTATCAATCTCTTTTTCAATTTTTTTTTATATTTTGGATAGTTTTTATTTCTTCTCTCCGTTCACTTCTAAAAAAATACATGCCTTTCCAATCACTATTATACTGAAATGTTAACAAATTATGCTGTATTCATATCCTTAATTTAAAAGCATTAAAGACGAATATTTATTGTGTGCTATAAAGGTGCTTTATGGGGAAATTTAAAAGGGAAAACTAGATACAACCAATCATCTTGTACATTTAAAAAAAATACCTACTATAACACTTGCCTAAGTTGGATTGTTTTACTCTTTGTAACTAATTTTTTTATCAAGCTCTT
>JAOUZG010037989.1:1908643-1927353 GCA_026289955.1 Argiope argentata | reverse complement strand
TGTTTAAAAAAATTTTTTTAATTTGATGTGTTTATATTTTAACACGTATGTATAAAAAAATTTTCATAAAAATTTCCTAAGTAAATAATTTTAAAAAATGTCTGATAGAGTCCACCGACCCTTTAAAGTGTTAAACTAAATGTGAAAACGATGCGAAACACTTAAACATTTCTCTGTCTTTCCCAAAAAATTTTAAACTCTCAAAATATTTATTTAGAATATACTTGCGCAGAAGCCAGTTTTGTTTATGCTACGTCTTGGATATGGTGTGCATGCAAATAGTCAAATAATTGCACCATAGTATGAAGAAAATTTTTAAGAATCCTCTCTTACATTATTTCAGTTTTTATAATCTGCAATGAACATTTGTATAGACTTTAATATGTTAATTTTGTCAGTGTTGTGTCAATATTATTTTTATATAAATAAATTGTAAAAAAATGGGGGAAATTGTTTTAATATTTGTTGCACCTGCTTTTTAATAAAAGAATTCTTTTTCCTGCTATTTTCATTACAGAATAATATCTGTCTAATATTTCTATGTACTTTTCCATAAATAATGTCATTTAATTCCCAAACAGCAATTCCATATCAGCCCACGTATAAGTGTAGATTTTCTCGTTAGTTTTAAATATATAAATATAAGTTAAAAACATAAATAGAATCGTAAGATCAAATTTTTGCAATCCTTTTTTTCTTCCAAACGTTTTAAAAACATCTTTCAGTTGTTTTTTTACGTTGAATAAATATTTTTACAGATTTATTTCTGCAGTAATTTGAATATCAAATGCAAAATTTCGATAGTTTTTCAACGTGTATAATATTGGAAAATGTAACTGGCAACGATTTTTTTCCCCCTTAAAAAATATCGTTTGAGGATAGTTAAAAATGGGTTTTTTTTTCCTTGCATTTGATTTAGAGTAACATTGATTGCGCAGGATAATTTCTTTATTAGTATCTGAGGAAATTAAAGAACTTTTGAATCTTTTTTTCCCTTGAAATACTATTTTACTGTTACGAAGATATTTGAGTATTTGATATCAAATGTAATATCGAAGAAATGCAAAATCCTAGTTCAGAGTAATCGCAGAAGTCTGCGAGCTCGTTCAATTTAGTTGGAGAGCATATTATATTGCATCTTTCTTAAAAATCAAAAAATATTTCATGATAAAGATTAGTTTTTATTTATTGCAAAAAAAGGGGGGAGCTGAAAGCGAAGATTCAGAAATGGTTTCCTTTGACTGGCTCAAAAAACATTTTAAAATTTAGCTTCGAAGCATCGATTTTCAAACTCTGTGGAAAATTTAGTTTTGAAAAATAATTTAGGAATTAAACATTTGTACCCTTATATTTTAATCATTTCTACTTATCTTATTAATAAATAATCGAAAGTCGCAGTCACAAAATTTATTCGGGACACTCTCTGGTCTTCCCTTTAAAAAAATGACTGAATTTATAATAAAAATCGAATGTATTTCATAACATCCACCCATAAAAAAAAAATTTAAAAAACATTTCTATTTTAGAAAGGATTTATGTCAATACATTTGAATTTATTGTTTGAAAATTTTGCAGAAATAATATTGTATGTTAATATGATTTTAAAGATTATTCTAGTAATCATTTCTACTTATTTTATTAACAAATAGTTGAAACTCGCAGTCTCAATATTTATTTTTCGGAACACTCTCTGGCTTTTTTTAATGACTTAATTTATAATGAGAATCGCATGTATTTCAAAACATCCATCCATAAAAAAAATAATGTCAATTTAGAAAGGATTTATGTCAATACATTTGAATTTATTTTTGAAAATTTTACCCGAATAATATTGTATGTTAATATAATGTTAAATATTATTCTAGTAAGTTTTTTTTTTTCATTTAACTCATACATTTAAGATTTTTTTTCTGATAAAATATTAAAAATTGTTTTTTCCTCCAGTCGTCATGTTTACTAGTTTCCAGAAAAATAAACGTATAATAACTAAATGATTTTTTTTTTTTTCGGATTCACGGATACCTAACACTTGGTGAATCGCCGAAATCTTTTAAGTCATTTTTTTATGCCTCATATGCGCGTGAATAGCGTAAAGCTTTTCCGTAATCCCATAAAAAAACTTTTCTTGAGAAGAATTAGTACATTTCCCATTTAATTTATGTCGCTTAAGCTATTATATTTGAAAGTTCCAAAAATCTGAAAAATGCTTCTTCTGATTTTAATTAACTGAAATTAAAGAAATCGTACATCTCTGAATGTCCAAACCAGTAACTTTTTCTTGCATTAATGTTCTAATTTCTTCGATAGTTGTTTCTAAGAGAATAACCCATATTTAAAAAATCCGCTAAAGACTTCCTGGCTGTATTACTTTATATTACTGCATGGCGTCTTTGTGGCATAAATCGCCGTATGGTGCCTTGATTACTTAGAATATTATTTAGGTGCAGTTATACGTAATGCTGCTTTTAGTGCCCATTGTTGAAATGAAAAGACGTCCTTCAATTTTATATTAAATGTTTCGCTTTTTTTTTTACGTGAGAACATGATGTTTTTCGTAGGAGTTTTTGAATAATTGTAAGCAACGAATAATTGAAGCTCGAAATCGTGTAAGCAATAAATAAAGCATAAATGGCAATATTTATGAACATCTTTTAATCGCATATATTTGGATCCGCTTTTACCAGTATTGTATTATTATTGCATATGCTTCTTTGGCAGTAGATGCATTTTTAAAAGGTTGACGAAAAACTATGACATCATAGTTTCTATTTCCTTTTAAAATCGGTCGAGCTCCAAAACGTTGTTTGCCAGCTAGAAAAATTGAAAATGAAAGTTTTAAAAAATTATCATTTTGTATATATACATACCTGTATAAAGAGAGAGGGATAGAGATTGTTTCAAAGTGGTTAAAAATGGTTAATGATTTAAATTAATTAAGACAAATAATGACTTAAAAATAATATTCTCACATGCTAACTTAAAATTTGCGATTGTAGATAATTTTATTTATTTATTTTGTTTCGTGTTTTTTGATGTCCAGCACTATCCCTAACCTAAAGTGGGTTTAGGCATTCTTTGATCCGATATATGCCCATTGTAAAGCCTATTGTTTTCATAACTACACAATTTATTTGCAAATTGCAGCTTAACTGAAATACAAGATTAATTTTTCATTTCCTAAAATTTTATTTCAGTAGCCTCGTGAAAAATTATTTTTCTAACTTATTTATATATTCATTATGTATAATAAAGAACAAAGATGTTGTAAGTTATAAGATTCTTTAAAAATTAATCGTAATTATTAGATGATAATTCCTTTACTTATTGCAATTAATTATTAGGATTGGCTACACGATTATATTAAACTTCTAACTAACGCAACATTAAAAATTATTATTTTATAGATATTAAAATTCAAATAGAATATAATTTAATCGCTCAAATTAATAATTTGGCGCAGCATAGTCAACACCATGGCTCTTGTGCCATTAAAATCCAAAAAATCTAAATCCAATCAAATTAATAATTACTATTCTTATTCTTTATCAAAAAATAATTTGTAAGGTTTTAATTATTTTATATAAACATTCATTAATCCATTTATATTTTTAATTTTATATATATTTTTTCAATCTTTGTTATTTAGCTACTTGGAGAATAATATTTTTCTTTGTTAGCAGTGATTACAGAACATAATTCGCTTCCCAATAATCATATTTTTTGAATAATAAAAATTAAATCAATCATAATTATTATAATTCATTACGGTAGATGACTGAAATAGGCATATATCATAAGCACATTCTGAATTCTTTTTTTAAACAAGACAATAATATCTTCCCGAGATGGAAATTATAATAAAATCAAATAATAGTTTTAAAAAAACTTCGCAGTTGAGATTTTAATCGACCAGACAGCTAGTTGCTTCGTCTCTTTAATCGGAAATTCGTCGCTGTCTTAACTATAACTAATTATTATTTTAACTAACTATTTCAATTAGGAACATTAAATACCTAAATTGAAATACAGAAAATCCAATGAGTTTAACAAAACCAACTCTAGTTAATTTCCGATAGCTTGTTTCAGATTTCTTGTATTTGCAACCTTTGCTATTAAAAATCAATTCTCTAGAATCCCCTCAAGATAGTTATTCCAAATTTATGCTTGAGAAATACAGTGTTCGTTATTTCTCCTCTTGTGGAACAAGTTATCTTGGCTTTTAACGGGCCCTTCAACAGATGAATACTCGCTGTTACGAACGCATCATCTATCGGATCGAAACGTGGGTCCCACGATGTGGAGTTTTAATGACCTCGTTACATTAATCCAACTTTTTGGTCACTGCCCTTCGCGTTGCGCTGATTGAAACGTAATTAAAGTTATATGCGATCAGTTCTCGCTGGATGTTGAAGTGGTTTGTGAATCGCCGGGGTTTTGGAAGGATGTCAAATAAATTTTGTGCTTTGGTAATTGTATCGAAGGGGAGGCATTTGTAGCTAAAATGTGTGAGTATCTAACTCAAAAGTAGAAGGAATTTATTTGAGAATTGGTGTCAGTGTTGAAGGATTCGGATTTGTTGTCTTTTTTAAGAGTGATTTTCCTTGTTATGATTGAATGAAAGTATAAATAATATTGACGTTTTAAAATATCTCTAACTCTTCGCTCTCCGAAAAATAATTAAATTCAAAATTATTCACCTAATGCAAAGATTTGTTTATTGCTGAGAAAAATAAATATACATTTTAACTATTTTTCATCTTTTAACTGAGTGTCCTAGCTTTGATAATTTTCGTTTGCAATTTTTTAGTGCTTCTTCAGTGGACCTGCAAATGCTCATAGGGGAACGTCCCCACAAAAATCTTTATCAATTTTTAAAAGCAATTGATTTTTATAATTTTATTTAACACATCAATTCGCTGTAATTTTTTAATCAGTTTCTAGCTCAACAGAATTTTACTTATAAAAGCATTTATTCTCTGACCATACGATTGGCGCAGTATGGCCAAATATGGCTCTTGTGTCACTAAATCCCACTATCCTATCCTATCCTAGGGTGCTCTCCAGGGTGGCGAGATCCAACCACCAGGAAGCATCCCATCCTCATTTCGAGATGCCCCCCCCCCATTCGGGAGATTGGGATTAGAAAAATAAATCTTTATACTTGCCTGTTATTTATATATTAAAAGTGAAGCTAGTTGTTATAAAAAGTAACATCTTACTAGCGATATACACAATTTCAAATTGCAGACGTTTCAGTCTGGTATGAATTCAAATATGTGTGTCCTGTACAGCGTGATTTCTTAATACTCGGAGCATATCCCATGGGTTTTAAAAATGTCCGCTTTGTTACTTTCATGTATGGAAACCATCCGCGCTTTTGCGTAAGTGCCAGTCGGCTTCGATTTTGCCGAAACAGGGTAAGTTAAGAATTGACAAAAAGATTTTTTTTATCAGACTGTAAATTGAAACGTTATATATACCTCAAATCAAAACTTAACAAATAAAGAAACTGAAAATGAACTTTAGAGAAAATTAGATAAAGCGTGTCACTTCTTTAAGAAGTAAAATCGTCCCAAAGACATGAATTTTTGAAGCGAGTATTAATTTATTGAGTATAAAATGCTAAGCAATTGTGTTAATTTCGGTTGTTGTTGTTGTTGTTTTCATTTAAACCAGTTTTTTAATTAATTCTTCCTAAATATATTTGTGAAAGTTAGAGTAAACATATTTTACTCTTATCGAATAAGGGCCTCGATTTTAAAAGATTAAGGTTTCCTCTGATATAATATATTTTAAAATATAGTGCAACGTCATATAAATCGCATATCTCCATGGATCCTATTTGCACTATTATATTTAATTTCTTTAAAACATGACTCATTTTATGAAAGTTGAAAGATCCCCCTCGAGAGAGATTTGTTTGTACTATTTGTGTGCATACTTCATCCGAATGTCTGGTTTTTACAATTTATTCAAGTATTCAAACACAAAAGATAAAAAAGGAATGCTTTTGTCTCTTGAACTGTCTACGTTATTCAGTACTGAGCTCTTTCAGACGCATTATTTAAATGCCTTTCATTTCGGTTGAATTAGAATTAGTTTTGGGGAAATTAAATATTTATCCAGAAATGAATATGCTTTTAACCGTTCGTAAAATAATTCATTCCTTTCTTTTCATTAAGTGTAGGTTATATTTGTTTATGCCGGGCAAATGATATATCGGAATGACAGACAAATAGCATGGAAATGTCGTGAAATTTATGCTGGGTTTTCCTTTTCAATTAGTTTCATTATCAGCGAAAGTATTTTTACCAAGAATTATGAAAAATTCAAAATTTTTGTTGTATTTTAAGTAGACAATACGAAAAATATTTTTGAGTATAGTTTTAGTTGAAATGATGAAATATATCGTCATTGTTTTTGACACATTTAAGAATTTTAATCATCTGTAGTAATTGATAAATATTCGTTTTCAGTGCATATTTATACTAACGTTTGTTTTTAAGTTAAGCTCTCTAATTAGTATTTAAAAAGTTGATTTAGAATTATTTTTCTATCATGAAAAATGCCAAAACTAAAAATAGTATTTTCAAAAAGATCATTTTATTTTTTATGGTCAATGATTCAATTCAAAAATGAATTCCGTGAAAGAGAAATAAAAGAATGTCATTTGTATAGTCTACTTGTCATACATTGAGCTTTCATTCGTTATAAACAGTTGCAGAAATCGCCGCTGTTTATTTCGTCATAATATTATTAAATATTATTTTGGTTTAATCCTAGTTTAGTGTGCCTCGAGCTTGTCGCCAATATGGTAACCCCAAAAAGCAAGCCAAATAACTTTCCTAATAACACTAATATTTATTTGTTTACATTTTTTTTTCTCTTGTTGAATTGTGTAGCAACTATAGCAGTTTTATACAAAATGAAACTAAAAATAATAGACTGATAAACATCCATTAAAGAATTTAATTAAATTACGCTTTATAATTGAACGAATTATTAATACTAATAAAACTTAGTGTTTTATTTAAAATGATCTGTAACAGATTCATTCAACTCTCTTTATTTTCATTCATTTGCAACTCTTACCGAATTATGTTATTTTAATTCAAATCACCTGTTTATGAATTTTGATGGATCAAACATTAAAAATATCTATTCGAGCTTTTTGAATCAAAGGTGAAAGCTTCATAAGTCAAATAAAACCTGTGATACACGGACAATTGCTTTTGTATTGTGGACATGTTAATCGGCTACAAACCCTCGGATTGTGAGTTCGGGCCTAGGGCAATCCGTTATAATTTTTTCGTTTCTTTTTTCTTTATTTCAAAATTTTTCATTTTAATATTATCTAAATACTCTAATGGAATGCTCATCCACAAAAATGGTGAACAGGACATGATTTTAACACGCAACATTCTGATGGTTATTGTGGCGCCCTCTACAGGCAGCAAAAGTCGTCGGGGGCATTAAATACTACAGTCAACATAACCATCAACTACTCACACACACTTTCGCCATATGCTTGGTGCAAATGTAACGTTCGTCTCCACACCGACTCACTGGAGGGAGAGTATGTGGTGAAAGCTTCATAAGCCAGATAACACCTAGGATACACGGGCAGTTGTTTTTGTGTTGTGTTCATGTTACTCGGTTACAAACCTTCAATTGTGAACTCGGGCCTAGCGCAATCCGTTATGATTTTTTTCGTTTGTTTTCGTCTTCGTTTTTCTTTATTTAAAACTTTTTCATTTTAATATTATCTAAATACTCTAATGGAATTATTTGCAATTTGCTGTTCTTTGCGTAAATTTTCCTGTGATTATTTTACCAATATGTGAGTATTCAATAAGCTAAAATTTTGATAATTAGTATTAACAAAAATATGAGGTATATTATGCTTGTAAATTTTATGCATACATTTTGATATGTATATGACTCCGACTGAAAGACATTTGCGTGAGTTACTCTGCTGTTTTTATATTCCCAGCTCTAATGAAGAATTTACGTGTATTTATTCCTCCAAATATCTCCTTAAGAAAAACATCAATCTCTAATAGTGAATTTATAAGGAACAGATAAAAAAAAATGTTACCCCTAAAGAGTCAAAAAGATTTCGTAGATAAAACAATCGTGATCAATAAATCTCATAATTTTAATAAAAATTGTGTACAACTGTAACTGTTCCGCAGTATTGTTTATATCGTCAACCATTTTAACTGACGACTTCGTACTGTTGGTATCTTTGGGGAAATAAAGGGGCACACTAAGCTTTGGATTTTATCGTTGTTTTTTTAGAAAAGAATCATCATTCCTATTTTAATTTGACATAGCATTGTTTAGGTGTTAACGGTAAATGTTAAAAGCACAAGCTATAAATAAGAAGAAAAAAATGTGTATTTTATTATATAAATTTCTATAAATGGAAATATTGATTGAAGTTGTATAATTAAAGTTCATATTGTCAATTTCCTTTACTAAACGTCTAGATAAAAATATAACCGGTGTCAATTCAAGTTGACAACTCCGCATAAAGTTGCGAGTGGCCCTCATCAGAATTGAATGATATATTATTCGTATTTCAACAATCTCAGGATTATAAAAATTGTCCCATGAGATAACACATCAACTAGTGATTGTATTGTTCAATTATGTCAGTCGCTTTTAAATAAATTAAAATTATATTTAGCCCTTTTATTACCCAGAAGGATAAAACATTTCACATCTGAAGGTTGTTTTTTTCTCAACTTTAGCTGTCGCTAATTATAGAAGTTAATTTTTAATAGCAATTTAAAACACACAAAAAAAAATTCAACTCGTAATGAGTAAACCGCTCAATAATTGAAAATGGCTTTCTGAGAATTTGTGCTTTTCAACTTGTTATGAAAATATATTGTTATGTCGAATTGTTTTCAATTTCTCTTTCGTTACTAAATGATTATAAATGTTGTTTTCAGGAGATTTCTCGCAAAGAGAATACGTCAAATATTTAACAAGTAAGTGGTTTCAGGATGGGCCACAAAGCAATGTTCTAAAATTTAACCTAAATGCACTTTTCATTAACCATTTTCTGTTACCACAGTAGAATGTTACATTTATTTGTCTCATTTAACACAATTTATTAAAAATAAGTGTGACGCGTATGTACTATTATCTGAAAATTCAGGATTAACGGTTAATTCATTGATTAAAACGAGAAATAAAGCGATTCCTTGTCGATGACTTTCAAGGTCGTTTCAGCCATAAATCAAACTTGGTAGTTTGCCTACCTTGGCAACTTTAATTTACTGAATTTTTTCTCCCTTCCTAATCAATACATCACCCAATTTATCGATTGTTTGTTTTGGAGTAGTATTTTAATTGAATGCGAAACTATAGATATATGCATAACATGTGGACTCTTAAGGTCTTTCGCTAGATTTAAAATTAAACCAAATTTAGATCATATAAAAGATATTTTGGCTTCTCCTTTCCTTTACAAAAACTAAAATTCATAAGATATACAGGTTCACAAGTTCGATAACAATTTTGATAAGTCGTGTTGATTCTTAACTTTCGTTGTAAATTTGAAAAATTTGATGATGTTAGTCATATTTTCCGATTCCAACTAACAACTATGTTAACTGCGTTGAATTCGCATTATCGTATATAGAGCCATTTTTCGTTATTTGAAGCCGTATTTTCTTTTTATAGTTATACATTACTTCGGATACTTTCGAAAACGGCACACCTTGGAGATGAAAACTATTCTAAACATTTGTAATTTGTAATTGTTTTCATTACAGCCCTTGTTTTTCCTAAATCCTTTTTATTATGAATCTTTCATTTAGGATATGTTTCTTGAAAAAAATATTTAAGCTTTGCATCTTTTAGCCATATAATTACACTATTTCTAAGGAGAAGTAAGATATTTTCTGTAACTCTGTTTTTTTCTTGAAATTGCTTCCATATAATAAATTGCTGTAATATGCAAATTAACATGAAGGAATCTTTATTAAAAAAATTAGAATACTTATCGATTATTTAATTTATATCGGTTTTCATGTTGGGTATTGCCCTTCTTAAACGATATAGGACCCTTAGCTTGATAGATGTTGGGTCCAGAAAAGAATTTGAGACTCTGAAATGACGTTTTACAAAATTAAATTCCAAAATAAATTTTTAAAAAATTATTGCAATACACCTTTATATGAAGTGATGAATGTTACCACCTCAATTGAATTATGGCGTCAAACTAAATGGTAAAAGAAGGATGGAGATGCCCTTTGAGTATCTGTCAGGAAAAAATGATTCAATATCTGTGTCATTGACTGCTGTTTTTCCATCAACTGATTATGGAAGCAATTGCAACCAGTGGATACAGATTTATTTGTGGGGATTATGTGAAAGTAAATATAATTCTTAAAAAGGAAATTTTTTATATTGTCATATAATCAATATGTAATCACATTTGTTTGTTTTTTGACGGGCATATTTGAACGATTTTTCGTTTACAATTTTTCTAATTTCTGAAGCATCCTTTGGCTGTAAGGCCACCGATGCTACAATTGTACAGACACTAAATATATCAGTATATTTGCTATAATATTTTCAGGATTAAATTGCATATTTCCAAATAAAGAAACTAGCCATTTCATCCTGATCTTAATGCGCTAACAGCTTCCTACGAAAAACTTCTTTAATATATCAACAAAATATTACTACAAAAAGGAAATTCATCTAAAATCGAGTTGTTTTACTTGTGTAGAGTATATGGTACAGTACAGACGGCAAAACACAGCCGAGACGTGCACAAGCAATATACAGTAGCACACATAAAACAGTAGTCCACAATTAGTAAACGGTAGTGAAACGATCAGGAAGAGCTCAGCAGGAGGAGGGAATCTGCATAGTTGTTCTCTACTGTCTCTCCAAATACCTGCTATTCCTCATTGTCTTTTCACTTTAGCTGCATATAGTATTAAGTCAGCAAACTTAATACTGTACGACTGGCTATACTCTGTGCTACCAATACTTGTTTCCAAACTCGGCGCGCTGTACCATTTCTCTATCCATTAATTGTTGGAATTCCACTCAACGTTTGCGTTTCACTGAACTGATACGCAAACTAATTGGTCGTTTACTCACAATACGACTGATTTCGAATTCAACAGCCCAAGCTTCTGGTTCAGGGCACAGAAAGTTCTCGAACCAGCAAGCATAATTCGCCTCCTATTTGTCCTATTACCAAAATTCCTGAACAATTTGGTATCATCCATTTTGTCTCCAAAATGGTCGCCAAATTTGTCACCGTGGCCGGGGGTCATTCATCTGACATTCGATAAACATCCCAAAAAAACGTCTGAAAAACTTTTTTTCCTGCGATGGAACTAACTGTGCTGGGAAGTATCATTACAGGTTCGTAACACTAAGAAGATCATATGAATGCAAATATATCGAAAATCAAAATGAGATGCATGCGAATATTATTTGCATTGTTTTTAGCAGTACAAACTTCAAAAAAAAAAAATTCCTATGGCAGTGTATATCACTGTACAGAAGTTATCAAAGAAGCGATAAAAATGAATGATAAAATATTTAATATTGTTAAATATACATGTATAATGATAGAATAATGTTGCGCGATAGATCAGTCTTTGATAAGGATATTTTATCTTTGCTGTTTAAGGAAATATCGTCCAGTATTTTCTAGAAATTTCTTTTTGGTCATTGACCTGGTCATCAAGGTCAAGGAGATCAAGGTCATTGACCTGGCATCCATTCAACATTCGTTAGAGCGGGTTATAAAATTTTCTTCCTCATCATGTACTAATTATGCAAGGAATATTTTTAAAAATTTAGCATTGTGTTAAATGTTTTAATGCATTTATAATTAGTACTATTTCAGTGATCAAACTTATAGAATCTATCCTGTACATATAAATGCAACATCCTACTGTTTTTTTTTTTTTGCACTGATTGCACTTTTTTTTAATATCCAAGCTTAATTATATGTTTTCACGTACCATAAAATACATGTTATCTTTTATTGATATATGTGCATAACAGAACTGTTAATCTTAACCAGTTAGACGGGTAATTAATTAACTTATATTTGATTCGTTTTGCATTGAAATATTTCGCCAAACCTAGTTAACCGATTAAAATTGAAATCAACTGGTACTTTTGTGTAAATAAATTGTATTAAAAATCAATAGAAAATTTAAGCTTTCGCTTTATTTAAACATCTTTAATTTTGCTTTACACTTTTTGTACTTATTTTAATTTTAAACTTTGAAAACTTATGTGCTAAGCATACTATGCGTTAATGATAATAATATTTTTTAATAAATACGAAGATAGTTTAAAGCGTGTTTTAAATTTGGAAGTGTATTTCTATAGCAACATTTATAAATTAAAAAAAAACTATATAAAAAATTTTATTACACACTTGATTATAATCAATACAAAAGGGAAGGGTGAGAAACAGGTTTTAGGGATTTTTACATATGCCGCATATTGAAATTGGCACAAAACCTAAAATTTAATGTTTTCCTGTTTTTCTAACTATAGATGATAGAGTCAGAACATTTAGATTTAACTTTAATATATATATATTGAATAATTCTTTTTTCAAAAAAAATTTCCAATTGTGACTCAATATCAAATTTCTAAACCTTTAAAAATAGGTAAATACTTTCATTTGGAAAAATGCTCTAAATATAGAATTATATTTTATGTTTTGATAACCAATTAAATGTATTTCTGAGAAAAAATTAAAAAAACTAAAATATTTTATATAGTCTTCCGACGTCCATTTATTAAAATATTCTTAACGTGTGATGTTAAATTAAAAAAGTGCTTTCGTTGAAATTTTCTCTCTTATTCTTGAAAGAATGTACATGTGTTTTAACTGCATAGTATTGGCGAACCGTAGTACAAAAGAGCTTATTAAGGTGTTATTTTTTGTGACTACTCTTTGGGTTGTGGTTAATACAAAGATGTCAGAAAACGTATTTTGTATTTTTGATACCCTTTTTTTTTTTCCCCTACAGATTCAAACCGAAATTCGGCCCAAAATTTGTGTCAATTGTAGTCACAAAAATCACATACCAAATTTCACATATTTGGGCCATAGCATTTTTGAGTTACCGTATTTACAGACTGATGAATAGTCAAAACTGTTATCAGATTTGTCTCGAAATTTTACACGTATCTATATTTTAGATGTTAAATCTGTGTACTAAATTTCATTTATCTAGATCTTTTCATTTTGCAGTTATCATAATCTTTGTATTCTATAGTCAAACCGCCTCTGAAAGAATTTCGTTTAATATTTGGTAAAAATTTATAATATGCAACTTCGTATGTAAAGTACGAATCAATGAAGGTAAAATGTGTAACTAATTTCATCCATCTTGGCCAAAGCTATTTTGAATTATCATACAAATAGAAGTAAATGCAAAAATGGTTGTTGTTGTTGTTTGGTGCGGGGGCTGAAAATTTGGTAAAATCTGTTTTTGAAATATTTTGATGATTCTGCATACTTCCTATACGAAAAAGTTTTTTTTAAAAAAATCCTCTATTTTAAGACGAAAATGGCGAGTTAAGAAATTTGAACATCAGTGTTTTATACCATTTGAATATTTACCTCGAGAAATATCTACGATTTAACTGGCGTTCTTGCTCATTTATTGATTTAAAATAATGAAACCAAAAATTCATAACTAATATTAGAATTCTTTTTTTTTTATTTAAAATGATTTTATGTCAAGATTATTTTACTATGGCTCATAAATGGGGAGTCAAAAAGTAATTTTTTTTTCAATGGTACATTTGTTAACTCAAGCAATTTAAATTAAAATTCATTACTTCATATGGAGCATTTGTCTGACTGAAGTGTATACCTATTTGTAAGGTGTGGAATTCAACTATTGGACCACAATTAGAAAGGGGCACGCCGATATTTTTATATTTCTCATTTTACATAATCACAACTTTTAAAAAAACATAAAATTGAAAGAGAGCTTTTATTCCAACGCGTAAAAACTGGTTTTGGATCCGAAATATCATCCTAATGCCTTAATTTCGCAATTTCCAGATCCACCTGCCATCGAGACTTACCCACAAGATCAGACTGTGGCGAGTGGTGGGATCGCAGTGTTTGTCTGCACGGCTGTTGGAAACCCTAACCCTCAGATCGAGTGGCGCAAAAACGGCAAAAGAGTGACAACGCAGCGGTACGCAGCTATAGATATGCCCAATGGCTCGGTGCTTAGAATCGAACCTGTTCGGGCTGGAAGAGATGATGCTACTTACGAATGTGTGGCTGAGAATGGCGTTGGAGAACCTGTAAGAGCTCTGGCTGATCTTGTTGTTCTTCCCGGTAAGTTACATTGCCTTCTTAATTCAATCATTCAATTGTTTTGTTATTGTTTAAAAATTTCATGAAATTTTTTAAGGAAAAGTATTACTCTAGAACCTTAGTTGTACGAACTAAATGGGACCAATAATGGATTTCCGCTAGATAGATTAGGCAATTGAAATATATTCTTCTAGGAGAGCTGCAGCAGATTAATTAGAACTCTTCTCAAATATATTGTTACGTTTTTAGCGTTGCGGGCTCGGATTGAATGGACTTTACTTGAGGATAGCACAAACAAATTTATTTACAGCTGTTTACAGGATGACTTGATAAAGTAAAAATTTCAGATAAATACAATCCAGCAGTCAACAGTCACTTACAGCGTAAATGCAAGTCTTACGCACAATAAAAACAGACTGAAAAACAGCTATCTTATAGAACAGTAAACAGTAAATCGCAGCGAGCTCAATTATACAACGTTAACAGCTCACTAATTCTCTAGTCCAGCGAGACGCTTCTCTTCCGAGAGGGGAAAAACTAACTGACTCCGGCTACTCGTCCCTTATATAGCCGAGGAAGCGCGTGCCCCGAAACTCCTGAAACTTCTCAAAACAACGAGCAAAATCCAGCGGCTACTAGACTATTCCTTTCGCCAAACCAATCAAGCTGGCGCGAGGCTCATTGCCAAACGTCGCCATCTTTGGCACGTTTTCTTGCCGCTCGCCCACTTGTAATAATATTCTTATATTTTTTTTAAAAAAAATTCTTTGCTTTTAGGTTGAGATAGGAGCTGTCAGCAAGTCTATTAAAGAAACTTTGTTTAATTAGCTACTAAATAAATATGTTGATAATAAATATAAAGGTTACTGAAATATATTCAAGAATTGGCGTAGGATTCAGTGACGAAAGCAAGATTTTCAGAAATCAATACTTACTAATGAATGAGTAGAGAATAAAACACACACACCTCTTCATTTGTTATAGAATTCCATGACAAAAACAAGATTTTCAGAAATCAATATATGCAAATGAATGAATAAAAAAAAATGCTTTTTATGGTTACCACAGCCAGCGTCCTGGCACATAGGTTGCGCGTCTTCCTCGTGATCTGGGCGTCCCGGGTTCGATTCCCGGTTATGGCATGGTTGGTATTATGTATACTATCTAGTAGGTATGTGAGTGTGCTCCCCCCTGTAAAAAGAGGCTGTGCAAGCTAGTATGTATCATCCTCATTTAACCTAGAATTCAGACTTCTGCTCTCGGGTGCTCTGGGGTTTATACCTTCAGAAGCTACTAAACTCCTCTTTCCGTTATAAAGCTGACACGTCATCATCATCATAGTTTCTACGTTTTATTTTATTTCAAATGCCTTGATACATTAAAATAAACACACAATGTTGATCGACGAAAGTGCTGATTATTGGAAATAACCTTTTCTAATATATTTATGGCTGTCTTACCAGTTATACCTTGAATGAATGATAAGTACTGTCGAATTTTCTCCAGGGTTTCAATTGTTTCCGTCGAAACAGTAATGGGATTTTTGGACAGAGCACCCAGTCTCAGCGAATCACATTGTTTTATGATACGAAAGACGAGGATTCAGTTTACAAATATGTCATTCCCAAATCGTTATAGACAACCATGCATTTGAATTTGCATCATTATTTAACTGGAAAGGATTTAACATTTTTAAAGCAGTGTGGGTTTTTTTTATTCTACTTATCACTTATCTTAGTTTCTTATCTCTATTTATATTAACTCAAGGCAGAAGTGTCGGGTGTTTTTTGGTTTGCTTTTTCAAAAGTATACTCTTCTCTCTTAAATAACACAGTTTCATGAGATAAAAGATGGTGGAATAAGCCATTTTTATCAAGAATAAAAACATTTGATGTATCAAACTTAGATAAAATACCATTCTTCCAGTTTTCTTTAGCACCAGCATTAACAGCTGCAGCTTCTTTGCAAATCATTTTAGAAGAAAAGTAGTGTTTGACTGTAAAGCGTTCCAGTTAACCATTGTTGACATCGAAAGCTTTAATATTCAACTTTTCAGCAACTTTCCATTGCTTTTTCTTTGAAAACCAGATCAAAAATTGACATATTTTGCACTCTGGCAAAACCCTCGATTCCGTCATACTTCGATTTTTTCTTAAGTATGAAGGAACTTTTTTTTTTCACTCAGCTTCTACAATCACTTGTTGTGTGAAAGAATATTGTTTAATGTAATCCAGGGAATATAATACTCTTTGGCTAAAGCCTAACATTTGATTCTCCAAAAAGTATAACTAAGACTTTTTCTTTAAAGGTAACATATTAAGTTTTCGATTTCTTTGCCTGTTAAAGACGTAATTGAACCACGAAATTCCAAAAGGAAAAATAGCCCTTTTACCAAAGTTTAAACGCTATGAAAATGAATTTACACTCGGGAACTGTTTTTTTAAATAGCATCTACGCTCAACTAAGTCGAATTAAGAAGTGTCCTTAGAATGATTAGAAATAAAATGAATGGTATTGAAATTTCGTGAGTGTACTGTGTATAATCTGGAATCCGATGAAACATCAAATCTCCGACAAAATTGTTACCAGAAAAAGAACGTGCAAGAACGGGACCAACAACGACTGAGGAGAATCATTAAACGTGACAGAAGTGCAACCCTTCTCCAAATTGCCGCAGATTTCAATGCTGGGCCTTCAACAAGTGTCAGTGCGCGAACCATTCAACGAAAATCATCGATATCAACTTTCAGAGCCGAAGAGCCACCCGTGTACACTTGATGACTGCACGGCACAAAACCGTACGCTTCTCCAGGGTCCGTTCCGTCACCACCGACTTTGCTCTGTTAATGGCTGAAAACACGTTGACTGGTCTGACGAGTCTCGTTTCAATTTGTATCGACCGAATGGTAGCGTACGGTTACGGAGACAACCTCATGAATCCATGGACTCTATATGTCAATAGGAGACTCTTCAAGCTGGTGGAGGCTCTGTGATGTTGTGGGGCTTGTGCAGTTGGAGTGATATGGGGCCCCTGATACGTCTTGATACGAATCTGACTGGTGACTCGTATGCAAGCCTCCTGTCTGATCACAAGCACCCATTAATGTCCATTGTGCATTCCAACGGACTTGGAGAATTCCAAAAGGTCAATGCGACACCCCACACTTCCAGAATTGCAATAGAGTGGCTCCAGGAATACTCTTTTGAATTTTACCCTTTTCCTCCACAACGGATAATTTTCCACAATTTCAATTTTGAAAACTGAAAAAGTTCAACAACTAACTAACTAACTGTTATGAAACCCTCCTTCTTCATATTTTTACTTTTCTCTGCATTTAATTAAAAAATGTATTAATAAAAAGTAGACTTTTCTTATGCCCTCTCTGAGACTGGGAAGAACATCAGTGAAACAAAAATAAAATGATTAGTATTTTATTTTTATTGCATTTTGTGTGTAACATCGATTTAAATGAAATTTGTGCTCCAGAAATACATATTACTTGAAAAAGATTAATCTTATGGATTTTAAACATTTTTTTAATATAAAATCACGTTATATCTATCCAATTTATGATTCGTATCTCATTTTTAAAAAAATCTAAGGAAAGATTAAACATTAAAAGATTTCATCATGATATTGTGATGCTGATGGCTACTTAATAATTCTTTTTACTATAATTCAAAAAATTTATTTGGTATTTGGTTCTTAATTTTGATTCATTATCCTGTATGTTGTATCATTTGCCAACAGTTGTTCATTTTTCTTCATTAATTGTTTATTATTGAAATCATTAATTCAAGGTATTCTAAGACGTTATGATTTTATTCTTTTTTCACTTCCGAACCTTCAAGATGGGAGTTGTTGTTACTGTTATAGTTTTAACATAAATCATTTACTGAGCTTCTGATTAAGTTATTTTTTTACTCAATTCTTGTTTGTGTTTCAGAGGATTCATTGCCCCCTGGATTTCCCCGATTTGTGAAACAGCCAAATATGCAAGGAATCGAAAAGGGTCGTAGTGCAATCCTTCCTTGCCAGGCAGAAGGGGATCCTGAGCCAAATATTAAATGGTTAAAAAATATGATACCATTAGATATGACTATTCCTCGATATTCCTTGCATCAAGGATGTGAGTACTTACTTTATTTTTCTTTTCAAGAAAATTACTTTCTTTATTGTGTTATTTCTTAACAATATTATCGTTTTCTTTCTTGTGTTTACAATAAGTCGCCAAAAAAATGCAAACCATCTCCAATTATGATATGTTGTGAAAAGATGAAGCTAGGCACTATCTGAAAATCACCAATAAATATAAGGATACAATCATCTTAATGGCATTAGTACAATCGGAAATCACTGTAA
>JAOUZG010037989.1:1854952-1908633 GCA_026289955.1 Argiope argentata | reverse complement strand
TAATTATTTTAGCATGTGATAGTCTGTAAATTAGAATTGTATAAGTCGTTTTTGAAAAAATCTTGAGGTAATTTTGAAGGGTTTTTTAATCAAATTTACATGCCATATTTGCAGATTTCTGTTTGGATGAAGCCAATCAAAATATGATAATAAAAGATGTCAAGAGCTATAAATATATGATAATAAAAGATGTAAAGAGCTAAATTTGGACACATTTTTATCATTGGCATTATATATCTGTATAAAATTTGGAGCCAAATTCTGTGGCAAATTAGTCTGTTCATTTCAATTGATTTGAATGTTTTAGTTCAATATGTAAAGATTAAAATATTTAATATATAATCTTGTTACCAAAATTATAAGTCTATAGTAAATTTTAATATCAATCAGTCGAAAAAAGGCTTATCATATATGCATATAAAATTTTTATCAATATTATTTAAGGTATAAATAATGCCCTATTGCTACATACTAATTCAGGGGAGGGGGGGTACTTAGCTGTTGCTATGGCTCTTTTCCCATGTTCCAGTCCATACTAGATTTGGAAGGCAAAGAAATTTTTTATTCTTGTGGCTTACACTCCTACAGAATTTTCATACATAGGATGAGGACACCTTTATTAAGTAGTATACAAGAACTTCTATGAAAGAGTCATTACCATTGTAGTTAAGATTTTAAATAAATAAAATAGATTTGTAATGTATTAATTTAATTCTTTCTCTTAGCTTTCAGATCATTTATGTTATTTTTCTATATTTTATTGGCTTATTCTTTTGTCAGATGATGCTTATTTTTATATGCCCTTATCTTTTACTTAGCTTCACTGCAAATTTCTGATGCTGAAGAGGAAGATCAAGGAAATTATGAATGTATGGCTGAAAACATTCATGGATCTGCATTATCAGTTATGGCCACATTGTTTGTAAGAGGTAAATTAAATTATCACAGATTTTGGATCTTTCTCATTTTTTCAATGTGAATAGCATTCATAATCTAATGATCTTGAATTTTATGTGTTAGTCGGGAAAAAAATAATAAAAATTTTAATACTTTTCCAGAATAATTTCAAAAATTATTACTATACAAAAGCTATTGCTATATTTTAAAATTAGGCTTTTTAGTGATTCTATTTTGTTTCTGTATAACTTTTTCTAAAAAATTTAATTTTCAGAATATTTATATTTTTAAAAATAGTTTCATTATTGCACAAAATTTGTTTATAAATAAATACCTATATTTTGTTGATATTAAATACATTTTTTTATTTGCCCATTATTATAATTTGATGTTTCAGACTAAATTTTAAATCCCCTTTAATTTTCTGTAACTTAATTTGTTTATTACTATTAAAATTCTTTATTATCAATCTTGCATATTAAAATAAAACTTGAAAGCCATAATGGGTTAGCTCTAAACCATCAGTTTTTTCTCCAAGAGCTTTGAATTGAAAACTTAATCCCTGAAAATCTAGTATGTGTATAATAAGCCGTGTACATTAACTAAATCTAGAGCCAAAAAAAAAAAATGAATGAATGAACTGCTGGTATACCATAAATGTTTGAGAGAAGGTAATAGCTCAGGTGTCATTAATTTCTCACTATTCTAAATAATATAATCCTTATCCTACATTAATTAAATGAAAAAGTGTTAAAAATATAAAACTGCTTAAAATTAATAAGTATTACTAAATTAATAAAATATACTAAACCTTACATCTTCATGTAATATTGTTAATTTTTAAAACATCGATATCAACATGTTTGTTATTTATATTTTTATTTATTTAAAAAATTTGTATTAAATAAATGCACATTTTATTAAAACTTACAAAAAAATTTTAATCCTTGCTTTTTTTATATTTTTAGTCATATTTTTTTTATTTTAATTTAAGAACAAAGAATATATTGATATTTAAAGAATGTAATTAATTTTCTAATATTTTAATTATATATATATATATATATATATATATATATATATATAGTCAACTATTCTGTTCAGTAAATGACTTTTAAATATAATAGCAAGTAAATGCATGTGCTTTATTTTCAGTGAGACGTGTTCCACCATATTTTTCGATCAGACCCGAAAACTTATATGAAGTGATGCCTGGAAGTTCCCTGAACATTACATGTGTAGCTGTTGGTTCACCAATGCCATTTGTGAAGTGGAGGAAAGGTCTTATGGATATAACTCCTGATCATACTATTCCAATTGGGAGAAATGTGCTTGTGTTAACTGACATCAATGAGTCAGCCAATTATACATGCATCGCAGCTTCTAAATTGGGTACTCTTGAAACCACAGCTCAAGTCGTTGTACAAGGTATTCAAAGATGATATCTTATATAATTTTAATTAAAAGTGTGAAATAATTAATTAATCGCATACATATATGTTATTACTAAAATCTGAGGAAAGTTGATTTTCACAAGTGAATATTTACATTCACTTCATTGCATGGGAAATGTTCCAAATATTTTCTAAACTCCCTCATAAATTTTAACATTTGATGTGCTCTAATGGTTAACATCAAAGTTTTCTTTATATTTCAATTGTGATAAAACATCACTAGAGTAGTGTGACTTTGATTTCTCTTATTGAGAGGAATAACCCATCATGGTAAGGATAGGAGTTCATTACTCTGAACAGGAGTTTTCATTAACCGGCAAATTTAAATGCTATTGAAAATTTTAAAAGTCTGGCAATTTTTTTTGAGGGGGGGAGTTCTATAGTTTTAAATCATACATTATTATTAAAATGGTTCAATACCGAAAAAATCTCAAAAGTATCTTCTTTTTTTAAAACTTTTAATAATATTCAAACATTTCTTTATTATTCATAAAAAGAAAGCTTCAAACAATTCCTATTAATTTTTTTATTACCAACTTTTGAATTAGAGACCTTTAACTTATATTTATATAACAAAACTTTGACAGCATGTGCCTTTATTCACGGTTTATATATGCTTTTCAACCTCTACCAAAGCATATCTGCTCTTGTTAATGTACCAGTGATGACCCAAATTTACAAGATTATAATAAAATATTTAGTTTGATGCTTTTTTGGTATGTGTTAACATTTACTGATAAAAAATTAACATTCTCCAATTTCAGTCTTTCACAGTAACATACATATAAAAGTCCTTGTATGTTAGTGCAGTTATAAATGTTCTTTTCTTGGAGACAAGAAAATTAAGTTTATTTAAAGATTAGTGCTGTAGATATTTTGTTTTTGGAACTTACTAGCTCAATAACTTGCTGAATGTGGAATTCAGTCACCTTGTTGTAATGGAAACACTAAGATATTAAGTTACATTTTTTAATATTTATTAGGTATATTTCAATCTTGTATAATTTGATATGTTCCCTTAGAATAGTTGGAAATTAATTATGCAGATATTTGTTTTTCAATTTAAGATAATAGCATAAGATTAAGAAGTAATTTAGATTGTTAATAATGTTTGAAAGTTTCATCAAGAAATACTCTTCTTTGCAAAATATGTTTATTAACTAACTAGTATCATTTACTGGAGTGTTCTGAATTACTCCATACGCTGTGAGGTAATAGAGAATGTGTTTCAACTTCTGATTATTGTAACAATTATATTTGATGTGAAGTACTGCAAATTATTTCAGACTATATTTCATTTCCCATTCCCAATTACTCAAATCACTGTTCTTCAGAATTAATATTTTGTATTTCATAGAATATGTATTAAAGAACTCGTGTAACTATTTAATACTTTCATTTTAGAATATTTCATAATTATTCTATCTCCTATTATTTGGAAAGTGAACTTATACTACAAAAAAAATCATACTCCTATAATTGAAGTTGGTCAAATTATAAAGTTTTGTAGATCATTATTAATTACTGACCGTTTAGGAAAATAAACATAGTCAAGTTGTATCACTTCCACTACAAACATCCATTGTATGGTTTAAAATAATTAAATTCCAAAATTCATAACTTGGCTTTGACAAGAAATTTTTCTGTTTCAAAAAATATTAGTAAATTGGGTATATTTTTTCTAATATGACCATATAAAAGTTTAGTAATGTTAATTTTTTTTGAGTGAATTGATAAACAACATAAAATGAAAATATTTTTTAACATTTAGAAAATTTTCCTGTTTGAAGTATATGCTTGTTTTCTAATGATTCAAAAATTAGAAGTTGGGTCATAATTTGAATGAACACGCTGTTTTTGTAAACATTTAAATATTGAACAGAATATTGATCAAAGGAAATATTGTTGAACATTAAAGTTTGTGTATTATTTCCCATAATAATTTTTCCTTTTTTTCAGCTCTCCCTAGACCTCCAACAAATGTTAGAATATCTGATGTAACAGCCACATCTGTACGTTTGTCATGGTCCTATGACATTGGATCTGAAAACATAATTTATTATGTAATTCAATACAAACCAAAACAGGCCAATCAAGAATATAGTGAAATCAGTGGAATCACCACCATGTTCTATACAGTGCGTGATTTGAGCCCTTATACGGAGTACGAATTTTACGTCATTGCTGTTAACGGTATTGGCCGGGGTTCGCCGAGCACACCTGTTGTGGCCACAACTGGCGAAACAGGTAACTTGCATCTTCCACTAATCTTTTTTTTTTAATTATTATTGATCTGTACCTTTTTATGTTATACATATCATTTTTTTTTCTTTCAAATCATGCCTATTATCACAAAACTTTCCTGGACTGATTATAAGAAATGAAAATTGAATGGTGAGGTCATAATTATATGCACATAATTATTTTATCACTAAATATAGTTCTCAAATTTTATATGGGTCTTCAAATGCATTTTATGATCCCATCAACTGCAAAATTTATTCTCTTTACTAGCAGTAAATTTTAAAGGATCATATTGAAATTTGCCTATTTATTCGCTATTGATTTAGTGTTCTCTATTTGAAAGTAGATATCTTGACCTATAAAAGAAATATCTCTGATTCTCCTGTCCTGAAAAACTGCAATATGCCATAAAATATCTAGATACATTGTATTGGAAAAAGAGGAATATACCCATTCTGTCATTTTTTTAAAGAGTTGTAAATGTTATTAAAAGCTTATTAGAAGATAATTACATGTGCTGTTTTTAATTTGCATGTTGCAATTTTAATCTCTGAAACGGAGCATAAATTTCCAGGTCCTTCTCTATTAGATGTTAATCCAACTCATAGTTCTATAAATGCAACTGACTAGAGCTAAGAATAGTTCTATTAGATGGAATGTATGTAAAATACTATTGATGAATGATAGGTAAATTAGTGGATAATATTATATCTATTTGTTTATCCATTACCACTATCTATATTTGATAGTAATAAAATTTTCTCTACATTATGACATAGTGTTTTCTAAATTATCTAATTTTATTGTTGAGTTTTTTTTATCCATTTATTTCAAAAAATATTTTTTTATTTATTAAAACCTATTATAATAATAATCTCTGGAATTCTCAGATAGTGTATATACATTGCAGCTGCAAGTCCTTTGCACACTTTTACTTCCATATATTTTCTTAAAACAATTTAAATTTTGAATCAGTGTGAATTTTGAGAGGGAAAAAAATCAGTCCAAGAATGTTTTGTGGAATCAAAACAACACTCAGTTATGTTTTTATTAAAAAAAGTTGTCATTCTGAAGTGTTCTCTTAAAATATCAGACTAAACACATTTACTTAAAATCATTGCTTTTATCATCATTTCATTCCATAATGACCATAATATAATTTATTTTATTACAAATTACAAGATAACCCAAATATAAAAAACGTGCTATGCATCAAAAAGATTTATTAAATTTTAATCTTCTATCATTTTTTTTGTTTAAAAAAATTATAGTTACTAATTCATGAATAGTTATTTAAAGTCTAGAAGATATTTGATAGAAAGAAAAGAAAAAAATAATAATCCAAGATCTAAAATACATTTATACTTTAGTATTATTTAATTTTAATATTTACAAAAGGCAAAATAAATGTTGAACAAAATTTAATGTTGAAGTTTGGTTTAAAAAATGCTATCTAATTTATTAAATTAAAACTTATTTATAAATTTAGAATTGGAAATTTGCACTCAGAAATGATACTCATAAATTCAATAGAATCAAAATAATTGTTGAAAATTATCTGATAGATTGTTAATCATGTATACAAAATCTTTCATGAACTTTCTTCTTTAAAATCTTTCATTATTTTGTATAAAATGATATCTCATTAAAATCCCGATAATTGTGTATTACTAAATAAGTCTAGCTAATTTTTTTTTCTTCAAAACTTTACATAATAGGATGTACATATTGCATTTAGAATACATTTTATATTTAAAATACATTTTATATTTATAATATAGATATGTTGACTTAATTGTCTTTATGAAATTATGCAAGTTTTTAAAATAAAATTTCAAAAGATATTTTCTAAAAAATTTTCCCCTTTGTTAATGTTGAATGGTTTTTCTGATAGTAACTTCCATTGGGAGGGAGTCATATAAATCTGAAAAAATGGGGTGGGATTCAGTTATTATAATAGCTTGAAAGTGCCCTAATTTAAAATTCAAAGCTTAAGAGCATTTTTGTATTTAAATTGCTTATGGATGTTATCAGTTTCTCAAATTTTATTTATGTTTTGTGCTATTATTATTTAATATTTTCAAACAATAGATAAAACTAAATTTTTACACAAATTCTCAAGTGATGAAACCTAATGTTTATTCAATGCATTTATCTATCTCAATTAAAACTTAAATATGCTTAAAGCTGGGAAAATATTTTTTTTAAAGATAGCCTTATTTCCCAATTTCTATTTTTTTACTTAGTTATAATTTTTAATGGTATCTTTTATTAATGTGAGAAAAGTTAATCATGCTTTTGATTAATTATTTTTTACATAATTTGTCTTATCTATTGTTTACATAGGGCTATCATAAACTCTGTTAATATTATGTAATTATTACAAAAATCCTTTATTTTAAATCTCTTAAAAATTGCATTTCTGTTTGTATAGACATTTCAGTAGCCTATCTGTTTCTATTCTTAATTTTCTTAGATAAATATAAATAAATGTTTTAACTTATTTTTAATTTACAAAATTTTAACATGAATGAAATACTCTATAATTCATTAACATTTTCAAAAGTAATCAAAATGTACCTGTGTTGTCAAATTAATGATAATCTGTATCTGTAGGTTAGTTATAATTATATTTTTAACTTTAAATACTTGTATAACCAAAATATTTTGCATCCTCCAGATTACAGGACTGAGCCAGGTATTATTCATTTTCAGTATATGTTGCTACAGTTCTTTTAATGTATATAACCATGAAACTAGATAGTGTGTGTGTGTCTGTGTTAGATTGTTACTTATTGAAGTATTTTACATGTTATTGCATCAGATGTTAATTTTATAACTTATGAAAAAATAGAATTGATTTGATTTAATCGAACAAGTTATTATTGTGTATGATTAGTCAAATTTTGAAAAAATGTTTTTTGAGATATTTTTATTTGAATGTTGGTTTGCGAATAACATCAAAACTTTTTCCACTTATTATTATTACAATTCATTTTAAATTAAATTTAAATAAATTTACTATGTATCCTTGTTTTACTGAATTAATATCATTAATATAAAAAGCAATAAGGAATATTAATTTCGCCTATAATTAATTATCTTTAAAAAAATGTTACTTCCAAAGAAGGGGTATTCTTACTTACCTGTATGGAACAACAAATAAAGCTGAAAAATATTCTCTTCTGTTTATAAAAATCAGTTGTGTATTAATCTTTAAAATAAACTCTGAAAACATTTTTAAATTAATATTTCCTTTCACTTAAAAATAGACTAAATTTATTTAGAAAGTGTTTACACTTCATATGAGCTGAAATAGTGTAAGCATTCTATGCTTTTTCGAAATATATTTCAATAATCTTTTGTAATATTAATTGTTTGCTTTTAATTTAAGACTTAATTTTAAAAGAGAGGGAATATTTATTTATTTTAAGAACTGCTTATCACTTTTTAATATTCCGGGTCATTTTCAACGTTTTCCATTAATTTACCTGATTGCTCTTGTAGTATCAGTAGCACTTTTGTGCACATTTGCAGTTGCACTGGCACTGCATATAGGTATTACTTTTTTTTTTCTAACCCTAGCATGAACACGTCCATCGGAATCAAGCACTTGCTACATTAGAGTCAAATGTTTAAATTATATTTTGTATTCAAATATAATTGAATAAAAAATTTTTGATTATTGCTTTAATTCTGAGCTGTTCTATTTTATATTGAAAATTCTTTTAATATTGTGAACATTTTCTATTCTGCATTGCATGTGCCTTGAGCAATCTTGAAATTTAATGAAATTTTTTTAATGTATCTTAAAATGACCTTTGAGTGGCATAGCTTGCCTGAAATTCCTGCACTTTAGCATTTGATCCTTTTTGTCTCTTTGTTTTATTTCCTCCTTCCCCAGTGGAGTCCTTTGGAGGCAGCAGTAAGTGTCACAAAAATATCCTCTGTGTCCTCTCCTTGGTTTATTATTCTTTCGCATGCTTCTCTCTTTATTTGTGTTATTTTCTTTACTTAAATGTTGGAGTCTCATATTTGCCTTTAATGCTAAAATCTATGCATTCACAATCACTTCACAGTGTAGTAGTGACACTCCAAAAGCAATCATCAACTCTATACACCTGTCAGAATTGGTGTTGCTGGGAGAGGAAAACTCGATATCTGTCATCATTTTCTATTGGTCCTTTTCCATTCTGCTATTTGGAATGGGAAGGTGGACAGCTAAAAGGTTGGAGGGGAAGGAATATTTGTGTTGTACTCCACCAAGTTGTACAACAAAGTGAGGGGAGGGTCAATAAATGAAGCTGTCATAGAGTGCTTTTGAATAATCAACCTAAATGGATGGGGGGGAAATGGAATGATGTAGGTGCCACCATTTCATTTTTATGATATGAGATTGATCATGAGTGTCTGGTTTAAGGTTTTATGTTTTCTGAAACTAATAGATTCTTCTTTCTTTGTCAAATCTTTTTTTCTTTGTTTATGAGGTTGTTATTATTTTGTTGTATTAAAAGCTAAAATATCAGCATGAGTAATCTATATTCTCATATAGTGTAATGTGATTCTCATATAGTGTGATGTGTAGTTTAAATTAATAATTTGAGATAAGATAGTTATTAATTTAAAATGTAGAAGGTTCACTGAGGAAATTTCCATTATGTAATTTCATGCAGTCTACACAATGATTACGAACTTCATCATTTTGTTATTTCTGACGTAAGAATTAAATAATAATTTCTGTTAAATAAAATTAATCCATTTTCATGGTTAGGATTATCTATCTATTATTAAGGTGTCATAAAAATAAGATTTTGGTTTAATAGCTTATATTTAATCTACAGCGGGTGCACCATTTCCACTTATTTGTAGAAGGTTCTTTCTCATAAAAAAATTATCAGAAATTTCATTCTGTTCCAGATTGGTCAGTTATCTTAAATTCTCTCAAACTGACTTCAAATATTAAGTCATGCTATGTTGCTTTGATGTAAAAAAAAAACAGCTCTCTAATCATTGAACTGCAATTCGAATTCAAACATTTTACTAAACAGATATTTTAGAAATTAATTTTGTTTTATATCATGAATTATGTAAGCATGGTCATACAATAAGATATTTCTTTATTTTCTAAAGAAAGATTGATTGTAAGAAAAGAATCTTCCATATCTATATATATGTGAGGAGTTCCAAGGGGAAAAAACTTTGTTTTATTCAAATGGTCATTTATTCTTTTCAATACAATGAAAGATTGTGTCGATTCTCTCCATTAATCTATTGAAATTTGGTTGTTATTAAATGAATAAGTGACCATATATGCTCTTGTTTTACTTATTGGAATGAGCCTCCAACAATTTTATGTTTATTTATCTTTCATCTTTTTCTGTTAAGTTTCGATTGTTGAAATATAAAAAACATTGCATGAAATATCTAATTTTAAAAAGAAAATGTTTATTTTACAATTAATCCAATTTTATTTCTTTAAGTTTCAGTTATTGGCTGTCTTAAAATCATGAAAATATAAATTATTCAAGAATACTGTCTATTCATTTTAATGTAAACAATGTTTTTCATGTTGATTTTTGATTGAATTACTGAATATATTTTATAGAATGAAATATAAGATATATATTCAATGTTTGCTTTTATAAAATATCACATATCATAATTATGTAGTCAGAAATGTATTATCAATTATTTTCATTTTTAAAACTTTTAACACTGTAGTATAATTTTTCCTGTAATTAATTTTAATATCCATAGCTTTAAATAGCTGAAAAAACACATTAATTTTTTAAAACTCTTTGTGGTTCTATCTCTTGTTTAAAACTCTATACATATATATTCAAAGTTTTTGATTCTAATAATATTGTTTTTTTCTCCTTTGCATTATTTGTAAGTATTTATGTATAAGCAATTTTTATTTTATGTTGATGAATAGTTATTTTTAAATAAACTTAATTTGGAAGTTAATATAAAATATTGTGTTTTTTCAGTAGAATTTTTTTCTTCTTTGCTAACTTTTTTAATAATTTTTTTATCTTCTTCTCTTTACATAAAAAAAAAACTATTAATGTATAGTAGTTGCTCAAGATTGTCAGTGGTGCTCATATTTGAACTGCATTAGCTGCTTCAACTTGTTAGCTAATTTTAGAATACTGAAGCTGATTTAGGGTGAAGAATGGGAGAAAAAAGTTTGCTAAAATTATTGGTTTCAATGCCAGCCTTATTACCTTTATGTTTCTTCTCAAAATACTGATCTACTTTTTTTGATACATTGATATACGTTTTCTTACCTTTTGGAAGCATGCTTTTAATTTTATCTTCAGACAGGCTGTTAAAGAAAGGCCATATAACAATCCAGATATAAGCAACTATTGCAAATTATTGAGTATGTAACTTTCTTTAAAATCGAAAAGAACTTGCTTTTACATATGATATGGTCTGGGTTTCTTATTGGCAAACATCTTATTTCCATGACAAATGGTTTTTCACAGATAGTTGATTAATCAATGGAATATAAGAATGATTCAAATGGATATTTTTTCAAGAGGTTGCTTGTTCATAAATCGCCTGTATGGGAATTTGGATGTTTATGATCTCCATATTAAATTCAGGTGTTAGTTTCTTAAAATCTAGAAGGAAAATACTTGGTTAAAAAAATTGTGTCAACCATTGGCTTAACTATAACAAAATATTTATTTTAATTTATTGCCATAAAATATTAAACTTATCAAAATGCAAGTGAAGCTGAAGAAATTAAAAACTTCCTGTGCCGCAGTCACAGCTAAGCTGATGTTTTAATGGAATAATAATACAGTTTTAATAAATAATAATAAATTTAGTAAAAATAAAAATTATACTGAAAAAAGAGGGGGGTTCTAATTTTGTTCTTGCCAATATATTCCATAAGTAATGAGAATATGCATCAATAACATGGAATAGGAAAATCGGTATATGTTATTTCATGATTACTGAACAAATATTTAAAAGCAAAGCATACTTTTTTTTTCTTTTTCTTTTTTTTAAGAATGAATTCAAACACTATATGGTTCCATTTTTAGTAGTTTTTAAATAAGAACACCATTGACAGTTATTTTGGGACAACTGTAGTGAAATATTATTTAATTAAAGTTTTAAAAAAGTATTTTGAATATTCTTAACTACACCAGTGTACTAGCATGAATGTTTTAAAATTGCTTGTTATTAATTACCAATTTCTCTGTGTTCTTAAGAACCTGGTAGTGCTCCCAGAAATGTCCAAGCCAGGCCACTGAGTTCCAGTACTGTTGTCATTCAGTGGGATCCTCCAAAAGAGCCCAATGGACAAGTAACTGTAAGTACCCTATCTAAGTTTATAGATATTAACTTACATAAATTTTTCTGTACTTTTACTTTATGTTAACTTTATACATATGTTTACTTTTACTTTATGTTAACTTTATACTTATGTTTACTTTAACTTTATAATACTTTTTTTTTGCCTTATGATAATTTGTAATTCAATATGAACGAAACATTTGTTTTTAAAAATGAATTTTAAAACTACTCATTAGTTTTGACTGTTGTGCTGAAGCATCATTCTTGCTTGAACATTCACATTTTTTGTACATTTGCTTGAACGTTCACCTTCTTTATCCTAAAATTAAATCATCTATTGAGATTATAATTAAATATAAAAGTGATATAGAATCCATAAACATTTCAAAAGTTCCAAGAATCCATTACTTGAATCAACCTTCCAAAAAAGAATATACCACTTAATTACAAAGTTGAGAAAATTACACTATTATGAATTTAAATAATTAATTGAATTATTTGTGTGCATTCAATTAATCCATCCTTGCCATTACCCAATTTTAAATCCAATGAAAAAATATGTTTTAATTACTTTAGACTACTATATATCCAACAATATTAATGTAAAATGTGTAAATTATGTTAAAGATTTATCAAGGAAAAATTAATTAAAAGAAATAATTATTTTAAATCTAATCATTTTAAAATGCTTTTTGCTACTATTCTTTTAATTCTGTAATTTAAAAATTCAGTTTAATCTCATAATATTACAAACTTTTAAAGATGTTTACAAAATATTACAGTTATTTTGAATTTAAATCAGAATTTGCATATTTTCTATTCCGATAAAATCAAGTTTATAAGTTCCATTAATATAGTGATAAAACATGTAGAATAGTAAAAGCTGTTTTATAAAAATCACTTGTATGAATCTAAATTTCTTTCCTATTTGTTTGTAAAAGTGAATTTATGAAGAAAACTTATGTACCACGGCAGCTAAACTTGAAGTTCCAAAATTTAAACATTTGAAAAAATTGATAAAGATTTCTTTACATCCAAGAATTGTAAAATAGAATGTAGGGGGCAAAGAGCATACAAATGCTTGCAGGGAAAAGAAAAGGAAATTACAACATCAAAATCATGTAGTTAATTTACTTTTTAAAACCAAATGACCAACCATGAAAGTTTAAATAATACTTTATTTAAAATCTTGAAGACAACATAAATATTGAATGAAAAAAAATATTTTATTTTAGACCTTCTTTTTCCTTGCTGTACTACAAATTTAAAATATTCTATTGTCTAGTATGTTGTTCTTGCTATAGTAGTAGATTTTTTGTTATATTCTGCATTTATACATTTGTTGTATCATATCTTGTATACTTTTTGCTGTTGGAAATATATGTATTCTTTTTTATTTGGGTTATTATTATTATTCACTTTTATTCTTCTTTTGTTTTTTCCATTCAAAGAATGTGAAATATGATAGTTTTCATAATAAATACCATCAATTCCTTGTGGGATAAATTAGTATTCCACTGAAATGATTTATTTGTAAAATCTTGGCTGTTAAGTCATTTAAAAGCTCACTGATTTGAATATTCTCTTACTTCTTTGTGACTGAAATTCCCATTTGCATAGATGCCTTCAGGCTGGTCTAGCATGGACATGGTTTTTTGGTTCAGATGTCATTCTCATCGCTTGATAATAGTACTTCTTATGTTGTTTAAGGTATAAATATGACTAAAACTGATGTAAAGTCATTTGCATTAGAATGAATATAGTGGTCAAATGTTTTGAAACTGTGTAATTTTTTTTTCCACAATGGATAGTTGTTTTTCTTTGCATTTTATGTAGTTCAGATTTAATGTATCTCATCTTAATTACTACCATATTCAGAACTGAGTAATCCATAATCTAATATATCAGGACAAAAAAAATTTCGTAATATGAAAATTGATCAAGATATGGTTTAATATTTTTTTCTGTTGAATAATAAATTAAAGTGTGATAATTCATTAGCAAACACATAATGCTATAAATTCCTGGCACCCTTATTTAAGTGCATGTTTCAACTCTGCACTTATATCTTCTCTTTGAATTTAAATTTTCATACGAATGGCATTCATATTTATATCATCTATAAATCCCTGTTGTTCTTTTGTTTTTCATTGAACAATTGCAATTTCATTTGCTAATTTATATATAAACTAAGATGAACTTAAAATAAAGTGATTCTTTATAATTATAATATACTTGAATGATTTATTTAAGTCTGTCCTTCAAGTTTCCCTATTGTTAGATTCATTTTACTGAAATAAGAGTTTGTTGTTTTCTTTTATTGAAATAGCATCTATCCAATTTAATCCTCTCATTTATGTAAGGTAATCTACATACTAAGATTTCTATGGGATAATAATATATATATTTTTAACTAGCCGCCCTTGGCGACCAGTCGGTTCGCCAGTATTAATGCTCGCTAAAATTGTCTTATAATATTTTATGTAGCTGTGTCTCATAACAGGTTTTTCATCAAAATATTTTTAAACCAAACAAATTTTGATAATCATATAATTCATTTAGAGTACTATTTTCTTCAGATGTTCTGTTCATTGTGCTACTCATCTTTCTCTTTCTATCCGAGCAATGATTGTCCCGGAATTGATATTTCACTTAAATGGTGGAGGGAAAGGTCTAAAATTCTACGTTTTTATAGAATAAGGAGATTCAAATTTTCATAAATGTAAACACACTAAACAATAAAGACAATTAGTTTTTAAGAGATGCGAGAAAGTTTAAAAAAAGCTCGGAAAATGCCGCGCACAGAGGAAATAATATTGATACACACACATCCTTCTTTTCTTTTCTTTTTTTTTTTTTTTTTTTCCTATCCTTTTTTTTTCTTCACTAATTTTGTTTCTACAAACCCTATTTTCACTTTGTTACTCTTTTTTTTTCTTCCGTGCCGAAATTTTATTTTGAGCAGGCATAGATTAAATATTCATACAGACTAATAATAAAAGCAGCTATTTTGTTTCTTTTTTTAAACATCCCGTTATCTAAGAATGAAAACCAACTGACTTCGCGCATTTCTTTCTAAACAAATCATAATTTATTACTTCCTGCTATCTCACTCGGTTGGCGTAGGGGGAAGGAAATGCATATTTTTGGCGGGAAAGTAAGAAAAGTGTCGTTTTAACTATTTTCCTCGCCGTTTTTTCATTTTTTCTCTCCATAAGAACCATCCTCGTGTCTTAACGAAATTATTAAACAAAAAATTAGCCGAATCGGTCGAGCCGTTCTCCAGTTTTGCGCTTAGCAACGCATTTCGAGCTGCATTTTTATTATAATAGATGTTAAATACGTTAATAATGTTAAATATACCTGTATTTGTATTAGCTGTAAATAGCTCATTGTTATATTTTTGAAATGTTTTAGGGTTACAAAGTGTATTACACTACACGGCCGAATCTTCCCACCTCAGCCTGGAATACTCAGCCTGTAGATAATAATCAATTAACTACCATTAGTGATCTTACCCCCCAAACCATTTATACCATCCGTATCCAAGCTTTCACTAGTAGAGGACCAGGACCTCATTCAGCTCCTGTTCAAGTCAAAACACAGCAAGGAGGTAAGTTTGCTATTGGTGTTTTTTTATTCCCTTTTCAGTCATCTTAATAAAAAAAAAGTTACTAGAACATTTTGTGTATGTGTTGTTTAAATAAAACTTTTTCAATATTTGTTAGCATGTAACTATGTCTTTATTATTATTATTTGTATGAAAGATACAAGGAAATAGTATTATAATCATCAAAACATTCAATTCTACAATTTTGATCATTTTGATTTAACATTTTAAACATTTTTAGTGTCAGAAAATGTCATTTGGTAATTACATCTGTATAGAAATATACAGATATTATCATGTTACATAAACTGGCATAGAAAATGAAGAAAGAAATTTGATATGAGATCTTAGTTTTGATTTTTTTAGATTTTTATCAAGTTTCCAGTATCATCTCTATGCTAAAACTTTTAATTTCATGTCTAAATATTAAGTTTGATACTGATTGCCTAATCTATCATTTAGATATATTTCTTTCTGACCATATACATCTGAAACATCAACTAAAAAAATTGCTCAAAGTTATATGTATAAAACTTAATACATAGGTTTATCATCTGTACTGAAATGACTTGTATTTAATTGCAAAAGCATATAACTTACTTAATTATTAATAAATCAAACAAAAAATTTGAATGCCTATTCAACCAGTATAAAATTTTCTTACTTAACGCCAAATATTTATTAAACTTTTTCACTCAACAAAGTATTGCCATTAAATAAATAATTATTGAAATGTGGAAAACTTTAAGTGCTAAACTATATTTTGTATGAAACATTTATTGGTTTGATATTGTCTTTTAATTTTATTTAATTAAATAAATGCAGATGATCATCAGATCATTTTGTAAAAGCATATGCACTGATTAATAACCTGCTACAATAACTTCAGTGTGTGTGCGTGCGTGTGTGTGTGTGTGTGTGTGATTTCATTTATCCCCCTTATGTTAATTAAATTTAAAATAGAAATTTGGTCCTTATCCATGGCAGAATATGGATTTCTTGTTAGATTTCAGATAATTAGAATAGAGTAATTTTCTAACATTTTTATTTCTGTTTTTGAAAAATATTAATAGATCATTATCAGTAATAAAATGCCATGATATGTTTATTATCTTTTATTCAAATATAAATAATATTTTGAAATATTTATTTGAATCTAAAAATTGACAAGTATTCATTAATAAATAAATTTATACTTAAAATTGCAATCTTGTTAAAAGTATGTATAAATTCTTTTATGCTTAGTTTGTTTCTAAACTTAATATAAATTTGTGATTTTGGAATATCTCTAAACATTCTAAAATATAAATTATTAAATTGTTGAATTTTAATTTTTTTTATTTTTTATTTTTATTTATTTATTTATTTATTGCTTCTTTCTCATTCTTATGTTCTAATCTGACTAGAGCTATTTTTGTGTCAGTTACTTTTTAAAACTATGTTTTATTGAAAATAAATCTACAGTGTTCACTGTTACTCTTTTTTAATTAAAATGAATCATAATTTTAAAGTAATAGTTTGTTTAATTTATATGACCTGTATAAATTAAATAATTTTTTTTCTGCTAACAATGCTTCTTTTGATTTTTTTCAGTTCCTAGTCAGCCAAGTAACTTGCGTGTACTAGCAACTTCCTCAACAACGGTCCATGTGTCCTGGTCCAAACCTTCTCATTCTGGGGAAAAAGTTATTGGATATGATCTTTACTGGAATGATACATTCACTCAACAGCAGTATCACCAGAGTTTACCTGATACAGATTCTTTTACTCTGACTGACTTATATCCAGATACTTTATACTATGTTTGGGTAGCTGCACGATCCAGGCAGGGGGAAGGTGCTGCAACACCACCAGCTCAAGTTCGTACAGATCAATACGGTATGTTTTATCTCAGGTAGTGTTGGTCTCTTGCTCTAGGTATCTTCTCTCTCTTTCAGTTTTATTTTTCTTGTCAAATTCTTCAACTTTTCCCATTTGTTTTTTCTTTCCAGCTTTTAAGTGATAGAAGTGCCATCTTAGGGTAGCTTGTAAGGTTAGATAAGTTAGCTAAATTTTTGCATAAGATATTGTTACATTGTTAAAATTGTATTTTTAAAACAATTTTTATAACTCTATAATCAGCATTTGAGATTATTTGTATCTTTTTGCTAATTTGGTAATTTTTTTAACTTTTATTTATTTTTTATTGTTGTTGATTAAATTTAAGTTTGGTTCTCTCGATTCATTTTTTAAGCACTCCAACAAGATCGACATGAAATTAAAATCATTCCATAAAGCTCTTTATTTAAAATCTTAAAACATTTTTAATTGCATATAAGGAAGAAAAAAGGATTTTCTTGTGCTTACATAAATGTTAACAAATTTAGAGTTTTCTTTTATTTTCTATGTTTTATGGAATTTTGTGTAAATAACTATTTGTAAATTTGTCAAGACATAATCTCAAATTTTTAAAAGTAATGTTTTGACATTTTCCTTCTTCTTTATAAAAATCATTTTGAATTGTGTAATTAAATAAACTCAAATGCTGATCTTATTGCTTTATATCATTATAAATCACTTGCATTCCATGATATTTCATCTCTAAAATCATATTATATACTTTAGAAATGGCCACTATTATGTATTTAGTAAACAAAACAGAAAGTTGCCAGTTTTCCCAACCCTTTAAAGTTAGAACTTTTTTTGTTTTCTTTTTCCTGCAAATAAATAGCATGAGGATCGAGTATTTTCTCATTCCCTCCTCCAGAATACTGTATTATTTATTTTAATTTTTTTACAGCACGCATGCATCGCCTAATCAGAGTGCTGTTTCTTTTGCCTAGTCTTGTGCTGCACACGTGCTGTGATCTATTAAGTTATGTACTCTTTGAAACTGTAGAATTTTGGAATGTAGAAACACCTAGTGGAATTCACAGTTCTTATCATTTTTATTCTTATGGAAGATTAAGGGAGTAGCTTTATAAAGTATACTTATTTCTCGAAACATTATTCAATAATTGAAAATCTTTATTTACATAGAAAAAATTTGATCAAAGTCTACATAATTTGTAGTTGTCCCAACAGATAATTAGCTTGTTGGGCTTTAAAAAATGGCCTAGTATTTGTATTATTGCTATTCAGACTTGGGTTCTACTTGTTTGGGATTCTATTATTCTCATCGAAATTTCTATAGGTTGAATATTGTAAAAATCTAATGTGTGTGCGAGAGAGAAAAAAAAATCACTTAGTAGATATCTCACTATTTTTCCAGTGTTAGTACAAAATGTATATCTTAACCATTTAAGTTGCTTTTAATAACTGGAAAAATTATATAGAATATTTATAATTTATAAATTGTAGTTAAAGTGAAGCTTTTATGCTTTATTTTATTTGTACCTTATCTCAATATATTTTATTGAGGATGGCACCTCTAATGCATTCCTAAAAAATTTCTCTTTTTTTTTTTCCTTCATTCTGTTTTTTTATAGTAAAGATTTAATCATAAATTGTAAACTAAAAAGAATTTGTTTGTACACCTTTTCTAATTATTTTCAATTTCATATAGTTTGTAAAATATTCTGAAATAATGTGGAATGTTTCCTATTTATTGTGGCACTTTTTGAAAAAAACAATCTAAAAAATAAAAATAAAAAAGGAGCTTCTGGAAATAGCAATGGTTTTTATATTTTTACTTTGTAGAAGTGTAATTCACCTATTTTCTTTTTTAAGAGAGGAGATATAAAGTATCTGATTTAGAATACACATTAACATTACTATAAAAATTCGCAGTTTCACGATTGATTAGTCTACATGAATAACTTTGCCATCTCTACTCTAATTTCATAAAATCAAATTGGAAAAGTAAGAAAGTTACAATAAAAATAATAGTAGTGTTTATATAGTGTTTGTGCTTATTTATAGGGAAAAAATTATAAAACATTATCTTGAGATATATTTATGAACTAAAAAAATCTTAGATCTCCTAGTGTTTTTGGATCATTTTAAAATTTTGTCACCCTGCAATTTAAGCATCTTGCATTTAAATAAATATCAAATATTTAGTGTGTGAACTCACATTATGTGGTGTTTTTATTTTTTTAATTTGAATTCCCAAGTACATCAAATATTTTTAGTTTACAATTTAATTTCTTAAATCTAAGCATCATTTATGGCTTTATTTTTTATCATTATTTCAGTTCTCTCTTTCTTTTCTTTCTTTGGTTTTTAAGTTATATTTTATTTGTACATTTTAAATCATGCACACTTCTTTTATTTTTAAAATCCAAGTGTTATTTATTTCTTAAAATCTATTTAAATATTGTGCTACTGCAACTGCAGATATGTATATTTTGATTTTAAGTATGTAAACTCTTTCAATAATAATCCAAAGCATTCAACCATGGAAGGTTTTATTTTAATTACAATCTTTAAAAAATGTTAGTGAATTACTTTTGAATGTATGTGTAATATCGATTTTGAGTATAACGAGTGCTTTTATTTGGAACAATCATCTTGGCACAGTATTAGTTCATTTATTTATCCTCTAACTATATCTTATTTAAATTACAAATTGCTATTCGTGGACATGAAGTACTTAGCTTTAAATATAAAATTTTCTATCACTAAACCTAATTTCAAACTAACTTCAAAGCATATAAATTGTTACCTTTTGTTTCTTGTATCCCTTTTATCATCTTAAAGTATAAAAGTAAAAGAATGTGCATGAAATTTTTGCATTTTGTGTCATTCATTTGTTTTATTTTTATTTATTTAATTGATATGTTGAAAAAAAGAATAAAAAAGTTAATTAATGACTTACATTCAAAATTAATCATAATTTTCAGCACAAAAAGAATTTTAAATCAATTATAAAATTTGCGGTCTGTTACAAATCACTTTTTAATTCCTCTTTTCCTTTTTTAGTAGTTGCCTGAAATATTTATCAGTATATTCTTTTCTTCAACATATTTTATTATTATTTTGTATCATTTATATTATTTTGTTCTTTGTCTCTCTTTTGTTGTCCTTATTTTCTCATATTTGAAATTTATAAAAGTCATATTTTTTTATATTGCCATATTATTTTCCTGCACTTGATATTTATTTTAGTATTTTCACTGTTTTAGAACCCTATAAAAATCTATAGTCCCTTGTAGTATTTTAAAAATTGTTATGGTTATTTGTTTACAATCCTGAACATCGGATGAAAATAAAAGTTTATCTACTGTAGATAAAGGAAAAAATTTTCACATGAATATTGATTATTAATTTCTTCACTACTTTTTTTAAAATTATTATTTGTCAAAATATTGTAGCTTTGCAAAATTCCTATTTTGAATGCAACATTTTATTACAAAATCTCTTTCACATAGCATCACTTTAAGCATTCATCTACATTATCATAAACTGTCCAAAATTGCTGCATAACGTGCATTGCTATCTATAGAAGCTCATGCACCTGAAATGCTTTTGGTTAGATATGGATTATAGTATTGGAAATAATGCTGAATCTGTTATAGTTTGAAAATGTAAATATAATATATTGTTATTTATATTGGTTTGTCATGTTTTCATTGTGAAGATCATCTCTATTATAATAAGCATATTTTCTGTTATATGTTAATTATTTTGATTTTCTAATAATAATAAATACTTGGATATTTTTTATTAAATGTAGTAGATAAGGGAGGAAAATAGCTTACCAAAGCATATGCTTATAATTTTATTACCAAAAAGGAAAAAAAATAGGAGTAAAATTTATTTTGATGTCTTCTTACTCTTTCTTCATATTATATTTTTATTAAATTATCTGTTTTATTTCCAGTACTGTATTTCATATCAACAATCTGCCCAGTTTCAGATTTAATCCTTCCATTTTGCATTTAATTCAGAGCAGCTTTTCGATTTGCAAGAGCGACTAAAAATAGGTGAAAGTATTTAGATAAATGTCAAGTACGGGAACTGGCACTTGTAACAAAAAGAGAGAGAGAGAACAGCCACAAATATTGTCCTACCACTGCACACGTCGCACTCTTCCCTCCTTTCCCTCCCTTCCCTACAGTGCCTGGCGCCCCTCCCCAAGAAGTTCGCGGCAATGCCGTTAACTCCCGCTCCCTCCAAGTCACCTGGAAACCCCCTCCCCGTGAACAACAGAATGGCGCCATCATCTATTATAAGATCAAGTATTTGAAAGCGGAGTTTGGAGATGATGTGGATAAAACCCAGGAGATTCGAGTCGAGGCTGACCAACTGTCGTATGTAATCGGAGGGCTGGAAAAGTGGACAGAATATAGAGTCTCGGTCAGTGCTGGAACGGAAGTGGGCGATGGCCCACCTTCGTTACCAATTATCTTACGCACGGATGAAGATGGTATGTATGCAAAGTCCTCTCCCTATAGATACCTGTTAATCATTCACTTTCTTTGTTTTCCATATGCATGCTTGTGAAATTCTCAGATGATGTAGTTCCATACTTCAAATAATTGACATGTTTTCATTCCTTGGTTGTCACTTTACCTATTAAAAGTCCCTGGCCAAGACTTTCAATTGGTGAAGTGATGAACTTTCATTTAATTGTTACTCGTGGAACTGCTCATCTACACTGAGAGTTTCTATTGATGTTGATACCTGCATCCTTGCTGTTGAGCCAGTATTATATTGCATGATGTTGCATGTTCTTACCTGGATATGCTTGCCTCGGTCTGCTGGCAACTCTCTCCTATTCCCCAATTTACTCGTTTTTCTCTTCATACAAACATCTGACCTTCTATGTGTCATTTTTATTATCTATTCTCCATTTGAATGTGTTAACATTTTATGAGATTCTCATATATTATTGATTGGATTTTGCTGATATATTTGTTACTTGATGTTCATTCTGTTATTTGTTATTGAATATGAAATGTACTGTATTCTTTGATGTTATCCTCATACATGTAATTTTGACTAACCTTCTTTCTTACATTAACCATTCTTTTACAGCATCTCTTTTTCTAATAACACAAATTTTATCTTAGTAAATAACACTTTTGTATGTTTGTTTCACATATATGAATTATATATTTCATTTTTAAGTTGAAATGATGTATTGCCTTTGTATTTTATATTTTGAAACCTTCTCTATCTCATGAAAATAAAGTATTTATATTTGTGTTTGAAATTCAATAATGTGCATTGAAATTTGTTAGATTTTAAAAGTATAAAGTAATATTCTATTTGCAATCATTGGAAGAAAAATGGTAAGTCTAGAATTGGTAACTTTCTAATTGCTGCAGCTGCAACATATTGATAGGTTTTTTTTAATTAATATCTTGTTTTCTTTTGCTGTTTTTAATACAATGAATAATCTTTCATTTTAACAGTCAATTATTTCATTCTGCTTGAAAATGAACAAGCTTTAAATTCTAAAATTTTACTTTTCATTTCACTTGTATTGTTCTTTGCTATATCATTAATTTCAAACTTGTGGGAGTATCAACGAGATGTAGAAATATTGCCCAGATTTTGTATTTTGAAATTACTTGTGTATTTTCAATAGTTCCCGGAGAACCAAGACAGGTAAAAGTGGCACCCATTAACAGCACAGCTATTACTGTAAGGTGGAAGCCTCCAGCTAACAAAGATCGAAATGGTCTGATTCGAGGCTATCAGATCCACGTACAAGAAGTGACAAACGAAGGAGATTTGGTGAATGAGCCCAAGAGATATGATGTTGCTGATGAAAATGCGGAGGAATATAATGTCACAAAACTTCAGCCTGAAACTCTATATGCAGTTCAGGTGGCAGCTGTAACTAGAAAAGGTGATGGAACCCGCAGTCGTGTCAAGACTGTGAAAACCCTTGGTGGAGGTAGGATATTTTGCTAAATAAACTTTCTATATGATCTTTTTGCAAGTGAACAAAAGATATATTATCGTTCTTTTAAATGCTGAATCAGTCTATTTCTTATTATAACATACAAAAAAAATTCAACATATTAACTGCCACAATACAATGTTAAATATGATTTTACATTGATACAATGTTAAATATGATTTTACTTTCTAATTGTGGCCCAGTAGCTAATTTCTAAACAACCAGAGATAAGCATCGGCTTTTAAATGGCATGAATTGTATTTTATTTTCTGTTAATAAATTTGCTATTGTAGAAAGTACAAAATATAATTTGGAGATTGTTCTCATAAATTGATCATATGTTTCATTATTTATATTTAAAATTTTGGAACTCTAGCATTTTAAACATAAAAAATGCCCTTCCAAAATAAATCTGGTGATGTTATTGTTGTGATTGCTATATAAACCCATTAATTTCCTTCGAGCTGGAGGGTCCCTTTTGCTCGATCGATATGATACTCGGCTACCAACCATAAGATTGGGAGTTCGATCCTAGCGCAATTCGCTATATTCACCCTAAATTATAAAGTTTTAAAATTGTTATTTTAGATCATTTTAATATGCTTGTATAGAAGTTTCAGTAAATCAGTTGGTGATGTTAACTTAAAATAATGAAATTTAAAGCTTTATATTGATTTCAAATTTAATAATTGAAAAGGGGAATGTTTTTTTCAATTTGATACATTAATGTTAAGAATATTTTACAAAATACATCTAGAAAAATTTGGAGCTTATTTAAAAATTAAGTTTTCTGTAACGTTTTTAATGATATATTTATTGACTCAAGTTATATAAAAAAATTGTCATTTGGAGTATTTATATAATTGGAAGTATGTGCCTACCTCTAACAGTTTTTAAATTGTCTGTAATGCTGTATATAAGCTCTATGTATATCTTTGTATTGCTGAGAACAAAAACTTTTATTTGAGATAAAACAATGATTTTTTTTATATCTCTGTAATTCATTGTCAAAATGAATCTAATTACTAACTGTTGAATGGGTCCTTTATGTGTGTATTTTTAAAGGAACGATTTGTAGTAAAATTAATAATTTTTTAATCTTCATTACAAAATTTGGGCGCTTACACCAAAGTGGCATTTTAAAAAATATATTAATTTAAAGAGTGTATTCTGTTATCATAATTGGATAACATATTTCCACTTTATATATGTTTAAATTAAAATTGACCTTTTTAAAAAATATTTCTGTTATGTCTCCTCTAGTTCCTACTCGTCCCGAATTGTCTGCTCAACTTATACAAGAAGAACCTAATCTTGTTGCTCAAATCCAATGGTCTCGTCCTACAAATATATATGGACAATTGGTTAACTACAAATTAAGGTATGGTCGTGGAGATACTCAGCAGATGGAAGAAAGAACAATTAATCCACTAGACCAAGTTCATCAGATTCCTAATTTAGGTAACAGTATAACCAATATATGTACTGTAATAATCCAGACTATTTTGTTGTTGTTAAATTGACTCTCCATTGGGCAATTAATCTTTAATTATATTAATAAAAATGGACCGCGAAATGCGTTGCTAAGCGCAAAACTGGAGAACGGCTCGACCGATTCGGTTAATTTTTTAAAAAATATTTTCGTTAAGACACGAGGCTGGTTCTTATGGAGAGAAAAAATGAAAAAACTGGGAGGAAAATAGTTAAAACGACACTTTCCTTACTTTCCCGCCAAAAATCTTCATTTCCTTCCCCCTACGCCAACTGAGTGAGATAGCAGGAAGTAATAAATTATGATTTGTTTTGAAAGAAATACCCATAGTCAGTTGGTTTTCATTTATACATAGCGGGAAGTTTAAAAAAGAAAGAAAATACTTGCTTTTATGCAGCTGATTATGCTGATTAAAATCATTCTTCTCAAGGGACGTGAATATCATATTGTTCGTTTTTCATTTTTTAATGTTGCTATTGATCGTGTTCTGATAAAAAGTTGTTTTTTTATTGTTTTTAAAGATAAAAATTCTTTTTTATATATAAATGCGGCGTTAAGAGCTCTTAATGTATTTATTTTATTCTTGAAAAGACTTATGTATTAAACGATTCTTTTTATTTTTTTACTGTTTAGTCTGTATGAATATTTAATCTATACCTCCCCAAAATAAAGTCTGGGCAGGGAAGAAAAAAAGAATAAAGGGAAAAAAGAGTCTGTAGAAAGAAGAAAAAAAAAGGATAGAAGAAAAAAGGGGGTTCCAGGGGAAAAAAAGAAGGGTGTGTGTGTCATCATTATTTCCTCTGTGCGCGGAATTTTCCAAGCTGTTATTAAACTTTCGCATCTCTTGAAAACCAAATTGTGTCTTTATTTGTTTAGTGTGTTTGCGTTTATGAGAATTTGAATCTCTATTATTCTATAAAAACGTATAATTTTAGACCTTTCCCTCCATCATTTAAGTAAAATATCAATTCCGGGACAATCACTGCACGGATAGAAAGAGAAAGATGAGTAGTACAATGAACAGAACATCTGAAGAAAATAATACTATAAATGAATTATAAGATTATCAAAATTTGTTTGTTTTAAAAATATTTTGGTGAAGAACTTGTTATGAGACACAACTACATAAAACATTATTTGAAAATTTTAGTGAGCATTAATACTGGCGAACCGACTGGTCGCCAAAGGCGGCTAGTTTTATATAAAATTGTTATCACATTTTACTAACAATTCTTTTTTATGGATAAACACATATTTATCTATAAAATTGGTGGATAGCAATTGTAAATAATCTGCATAATGATTAAAAAAAGATATTAAAATATTTTTGAACAACTTTTATTTACTGTAGAGAGCTATAATTTTTTATTACTACTAATAATCTGTTATATATTATCAGTAACACATACATTTATGATTCTATAAAGAGTATATTTCTATATTTATGAATTTGTTAATTTACCTTTTTTTATTTGTAATTCATATTTAAATATTTGCTTTTATTAATTAACAATTTTGAATAATTTAAAGTTAAATTTAGAGAAATAAGTGTACATTATATTGTTTTAGGCCTAAACAAAAATGCTAAACTTAGTAAATTAATTGTAGATTTATATAAATTGAACAAGCATTATTAAAAATAAAGCAAATAAGTGTGACTTCATTAATTCTGTCATATTTATAACATTACATCAGTTATTTGTGCAGTACTTCTTTCAGTAATGATATGTTTATATTCATACTGTGCACCATATTTTTTGCATAATGTTCTTAATATAAATATCAAAATATTCTTGAAATATTGTCTTTGTAAGCAAATTATTAATAACTCAAAAGTTCTGTTAAATAAATCTGTTTTGGATTATCTTGGTGATTAAGCTTTTCCAGTAAAAATAATATTTGTATTAAACTACTTCTTTTGTCCTAAATTATTTTTTTTATAAAATGCCATAGCAGTTATCAATACTTTTTCATATATATTTTCTTTTATAATGTCTAAGAAAGTATGAAAAATATCTTAAAGGTAAAATATTTATAAAAAGGGGGGAGCATATAACTTCTCATGCAACAGAAAATTTTGTATATGTTTATCAAATTGTACTTTTTCTAAATAATTTACTTGTATTTCGTCATATTTCCTTGTTTTAGTTATTATATACATCTAATTATTTCATCTCCCACCAAAAAAAATTGCATGCTACTATGTTGAATTGAATGTATTAGATAACAATATTACAGAATTAAAAGATTAATAATTTTTCTTTCAGATCGTGGAGCACGTTATGAATTTTATCTATCTGGCAAAAATAATGTTGGGTGGGGTCAAGAGGCTTATACATATCTTGATACTCCTGAAGGAGGTAACTAATTTTCTATTTAAATTTCTCATCAAAAATATCAGTAATTTTGATTTCTTAAACCTTTTCATATCTTTTTTCCCTTTTCTCTGTTTATATAGTAGATCTATATCATTCAAAACTAATTATTAATTTTTAAAATTAGTTTTACTCAATTCAATTTTAATTTTAGATTACGTTTTTAGAATAATTTAATTATAGTAATTAAATTTAATTTCTTTTCAGTGAGATCTATGTACATAAAATTGAGAACACTTGTTATCCATTTATATTTAAAGGAAGAGATTAAAAGAAAGTCATGTAGAAATTTCTATCAAATATCAGACTATATTTCAGTGTCAGTAATCATTGATAGTATTATTTACAGTTTCATAGTTATAACATTAAATACATTATAATTATAATTCAACTATCTTTAATTCAATTATCTTTATTAAAAAATTAAATGCTATAGTTTTCACTCATTAATTTTATGTTATCTTCATATTTAGTTCCAACTGCACCACCACAAAACTTGTCACGTCGTTTACAAAGTCCCACTGGTGTTGTGATCACATGGAGTCCTCCTATTCAGCAAAATAGGAATGGACAGATCACACATTATGGTATAAAGTTTCACAAAACCTCCGATGGCTCTGTAATGGAAAGAAATACAACAGAGACAAGAATGGTCTTCAGGTTTGTAAATTCTATATTTAATGTAAAAAAGACCTAATTAAGGCATTAGTTAACAGATTTTTAAAATTACATGCAATTAGAATTCTAAAAATTGCTATCAAATGTTTTTTTAATATTTGTCTAAATATGTGTGATAAATTTGGCTTATCTACATTTATTTAAAAAATTTGAAATTCTGCTTTGTTGTGGCTTTACCCTTATTATATCTAATTAATGTAACTATTGGGTATTGATCTGCTCAGTTCCTTTAACATCACAATCCTCAAAGAAATACTAAAAGGTTTTTGTGAGAAAATTTCTGTTTAGAATATATAAAAGGTTCTCTTGTCTGTGTGCTTCTTTTTATAATGATAAAAATGTACATGGTATTTCTATCAAATGATCATGACTTGGAGCATATTGAATTATAAATCTAAATTCATGTTTTAGGTTTAAAAAATATGCTGCAAGATTATTATAAATAAAATGATTTCTCAACTGCCATCTTAAAAAGGACATAATTAGAATTATTTATTTTTGTAGTATGTCATTCGCTTTATTTTAAGTTATATTAAATCAAAATTTTTAAATTCATCTAAGATTAAAAAAAAAACATATATTTAGATAAATCTAATCCAAGAGAGCTATATAACAAAATATCACTATGTTTTGATCGATAATAGTATATTTCTAACTTCTCTATTTTTCGTCAGGCGCCACAATGCATTGGCTTAACTTTGAGTTTATACTGTTAAAAATTTGCATCAATGCTTAAATGCTAAATTTTTCAATTCTAAATAAAGATTTTTTTTTTGTAGAATTCATCAACTTTAAATATTATTAATGTCAAATAGAAAAATAACAAGTGCCTTTTTTTTTTCGCTAGTTAAATATTCTTTTGAAATTAATAGAGCTTTGATAATTTTATATGACAACTACGAAATTAAACCTATTTTGAGATCTTTTGTTCTAGACTCTGCAAATTATTAATTAATCCTAAATTTAAACAATAAATGAATAAATGAAGTAAAACAGATTTTCCATTTAAATTTTCATTTATTTGTTTTACACATAAAATATTATAAGGTGATTGATGTTCCTCGATTATAAAAATTTTCACCTTTTTTTTCCAGTAATTTAGATGAAAATACAGAATACACTTTCCAAGTAAATGCCTTTACTAAGAAAGGTGGTGGCCCATGGAGTCCAAGAATGACAGTTCAAACACCAGGTGATGTCCCTCCTGCTCCGACAAATGTTCAAGCTGTTGCAACATCAGATCAGTCTGTAGAAGTTTGGTGGGATCCAGTACCATATTTTCTGGATATTCTAGGATATGAAGTAAGTGGGCCAGTCCTTACCTAATCCTTTCCTCCTTATTTCTTTCCAAGGTTTACTGCTGAACATACAATCTGTAAATTGTGATGTGCATGATGAAGAGAAACTCAAAAACCACAACTGAGTAAACCATTCTACATAAAGTTATTAAATATGGCATGTATTTACTTCTTCAGTAATAAGTGTTCATTTAAAAGGGGTTTTCTAAATTTCAGTTCGTATTTTTAGCAAATTACCTATAAATTTAGCTAGCTTATACTCAATATAATTTCAATGCTTATTATTGCACAAAAAACCTTTTTATATGAGTTTTAATAAGAGGTTTCAATGATACCAGTTTTGTTTTTATTGATTATTAGTAATTGATTATTGCATTATGAAACTGATTGTGGACATTTTTGGATAGATATGTATGTTTAAATATCATGTATGAGAAATTAAGGCATAATTAAATAAGAGAGGTAATAAGAAAGCATAAAGGAAATCATTCTTATTTTATAAAATTAGACTTGCAAGAGCAGTTTATCTTTTAATGTTATAGGATCTACAAAAAAAATTACTGCAAAAGTATTTAATCCATAAGTTAATTGCATGCCCAGAGAAATGTGTGCTGTTCAAATTTTTAAAATATAACTTTTTAAAAAAATATCCCAACAAAAAGAAATTAAAAGTGCTGTATTTTTAACCTGTTAATAAATATAACAATCTTCTTCTTCTTTTTTATGAATAGGTATTATATATTCAGGCTCCAGTTGAGGACTTAGATAAATGGTGTAATAAAAGTGTTCCTTTGACTTGGTCAGCTGAGCTGACTGGTTTAGATAGTCATGCTATGTATGCTATAAGGGTGGCTGCAAGAACACGCACAGATTTGGGTCGTTTGTCAGAACTAATCACAGTACGTGTAGCACCTACAGGTATGTATTAACTTTTTTTAAAGGCATATTAATTAATGAAATTATTAGGTTCATTTATATCAGTGTCCTTGATTCTGAATAATGTGAAATTATTTTCTGATCAGATGTCCCCACTCAACTCAGAGCTCAAGACGTGACAACTCATAGTATGTCCTTATCTTGGAGAAGGCCTTCAAAATTAGATCCTATAAAATATAAGGTATGCTATTTCTGCTTTGAATTTAAATTTTGGTTCAATGTGTATTTATGATTTTTATCATTCTTTAAATATTTAGACATATATTAACTAATTATAATCAAAAATAAATATTGATTGAATAGCATAAAAGCAAATGCTTACGTTCAAATTGCATAATTTAATGCATAAAGTTTTGAAAATGGTGACTGTTGTTCATTTCCATCCATTTTTCATTTTATTCAAGACTTTTGAAAGGGGATACTAGTTAAAATATCTAACTCTTCAGTACATACAATAAAAAAATCACTGCAGGATAGGCAATGCCCTCTTGGATCCAAGTAGAAACTTTTAAAGAAGAAAAGAAATTGGGCTAAAAAAACAAATTTCATACAATGCTTGGTCATTAAGCTTTCAAAAAATGTGTATGAATTGAGAATGTGCTGAATAAGCTCTTGGTTGGGTTAAATATTTTTTTCTGCACTTGTATGAAGATATGAATAGTGATAGAATTTTTCTTTTGATATTGTGATTTAATAGTCTGCAGTGACTGAGAAACATAATAGATAAATATGTGTTCTCGTTACTTTTGCAAAGAATATTTTATTGTAATTTACATAATCAAATATTGTTTAATACGATAACATTGTGTTAATTTTATTTTCTTCGTGATTATAGATTTCTTATGGAGCTCATAAAGAATTTTATGACAGTCAAGGCAATTTGCAAAAATTGCCGATTCCCACCCATACTGTTTTTGTCGATGCAAGCACAACCAATTATTCTGTTGATAATCTCATGCCTTTCACTAGTTACCAAGTTAATATAACTGCTGTTCCTGCTGATGAAACATTTAGACCACCTGCTAAGATTACTGTAACTACAGCTATGGCAGGTAATAAATATATTTTCCTTCCTTTTTTGCATATATTTTGCATTTTATTTTTATTTTTGAAGGAAAAGAAAACAATATTTCTGTTTGTAAGATAAAAATTGTAAGATTTTATTCCAAAAAATATTTATTTTCTAATAATTTTATATGTATCCTTCTTTAAATAATTTTGTTTAAACACTGTATGGATATTATTAATAGGGCATTAAATTATTTTTGGTTTTATTTCTTTATTTCAAAATACTTGAAAACATATGAAATTGTGGTATGAATAGTGTAACAGTTTGTTTCAAACTTTATTATTCAGATGCATATAGTTTTCTGTGTTTGGGCTATGCCTTTAATCTGGTGTTTATGATTGCAACTACAGCACAACAGCCCAAAGATATGACTACTATATCCTATTTACAATACTTGAAAGATCAGTAGCATATTAAACCTGATTTAAAGTTAATTAGGATGAAGTCTGATAAACAAGCCTGTTTCTTCACAAACAAATTTAATTTATCTCATTAATCTCCATCAATAAAATATCTTACAATTTTCTTTGATAATTTTACTACTTAATAATATGTAATTATTTACTACCAATATGTAATTAAAATTTAGATTTTTTTAGTAAAACATTCTGCTTAGGATGCATTTTTAATTGAAACATTTCTTAATTCTGATTTGTAGCTTTTATTTATTTAAGTTTGAGAACTCAAAGATAGATGCTTGTGATAATCTGTTTAAAAATGGTTTGCATAAAATGAGGCATTTATATTTCATACTCTTTGTTTCAATTTCTGTATTCATTTCTTTTTAAATATTTTCTGCATTGAAGGAGAGTATCATAAATCGCATTTATAAATACTGTTAATTAATTAAAGGTATTTCTAATCAAATAATTTAAAGAAAATTAAATGCTTTAGATCTTCTTTCACATTCTCCTTTTTCTAAAACCATTTCATTTTTGATTTGAAAGATATTACCCCCCCCCCCCCAAAAAAATATTTCTCTTACCTAAAAAAATTATTTCTCTTACATTTGATATATTGTTTTGGTACTGGATTTAAATGCAATTCTATCTTGAATAATTTATGACATATAATTCAACCAAGTCATTAAACTTGTTACATATTGTTTCTTTCTGTTGCTGCTGCTGCATCTATAGATTTATTTGCCATTTCTTAATCAATTAAAATATATTTACTTAAAAGAATATTTAAAAAATTATGTTGTTTGCATTCTTAAATTTATTCATGTTTAAAAAATTTTAGCTCCAAAGCCTATGGTGAAACCCGACTCATTTGGTGTAAAAAATGGTTGGGAGATAACTGTTATTTTACCCAAGGCTTCTGAAGAGTATGGTCCTATCAGCCATTATTTTCTCGTTGTTGTTCCTACAGAAGAAGCTACTAAAGATCCAGGAGAATTTACGATTGATGAAGTTAGTTCAAATTTTTCATAATGTGTTATATTTAATATAATACATGTAACTAATACTGCTTACTAAAGTTAACTATTTTGCATATTAATATAATTGAATATGTACATAGTGCTTATAAATGTAATAAAGGGGGAAATGTTTCTTTTCTTACAGTTAACTGCTACTCCATCAGATCAGGTTGGACCTTATATTGCAGCTAAATTTTTGCATCGATCTATGCCAGAAATCTTTCCTCTCGGTGATGGTAAAATGTACAATGGTTATTTGAACAGAAGATTATTGCATGATCAGAAATACAGCATATTTGTTCGGGCAGTTGTAGATACACCTCAAAAAGTAAGTAATTCTTTGTTATAATAGATTTGATAATTTGGAATATTCGAATGAGAAAATAAACTTTATGGCCCAAATAAATTTGTATTCTGGTTCATTCTTATGATATAAAAATTTCATTGTAATAAGACCAACAATTATTATTATTTGTATAATCCTCCAGATTTCCCCTTGGCATGTTCAATGCCATGATTCAAACTAATTATTTAATAAGATGCTTAGTCCTTTTCTATTTAATTTCAGTATAGAAGAAAATACTTATTTAGAAAAATAGGTATGAATTACAAGCAATTCCCACAATGAAAAACATTTTAAAACATAGCTAAGCATGAACTAAATATATGATATAATTTTAAATAAGCATGTTCTACTGTCATCAAATTCTACACTGAATGAGAACTTTAGTGTCACCTGAATATGGTTAACATGGCATCAACATGATAAAGCATATTAATTGAGGTATGCAAAATTAATGCATGTTATATATATTTTATTATTTATCAAAAAAATATTTGCTACAATTGATATTTTTGTAATTTCTCCATCAATTTATATTATAACACTTATCAGATATGTTATTTGTAATTTGAATTTAATTGTTAAACAATGAATTTATATTCAATAAGTGAAAAGGAATCATTTCATTATTAACAATGAATTCTTGTTCTTATAAAGTATCAATCTGGTCTAAATCTCATTGTTGTTTCAGTATTATAAAAAACATGGTATTTTTAAATTTAAAAAAAAATTATACCTACTATATAATTTTAAACATCTGTTTCTGCAGTGAACATATATATATTAAAATAATTTTAAAAAATCAATTGTAAATCTTTCATATTGTACAGAATGTGATATTTTTACAAATTAATTAAAATGGAAAATTTCTTTGAGCCTAAAGTTTTCCTACAAATATCATTATGTCTGAAAATACATCATTTTATGTTTAATTCTTTTTTTAGAGTCTATACACTAGCAGCCCTTTCTCTGATCCTTTAAGCCTTGATATGACACCTATCCGTGGACCTACTCCAGCTATTGATCCGGGAATAAGGGACAGAAATGATCTTCCAGATATGTCTCAGATAAATAGTGATACAGACAAGGCACAAATTATTTGGATTGTTGGGCCAGTAATAGCTTTGATTTTGATTACTTTCTTTGTCATAGCTGTATTTTTGATGAAAAGGTGAGTTTGTTTTACAATGAGTATCAGTATTAAAGATGAATTAAACAATGTTAAACTTATTAATTAAATTATTTACTCCAGTGTTAAATTTCTGCTTATCCCACTGTTGATTTTGATATATAAAATGTATGTTGCCCTAAACTGGCAATTTTTGTGTTCAAATTTAACTTTAGAAATATTTTTGATGATATACACACATATTAGAGAATTATGTCAGTTAAATCATTTGGAATAACATCGACTCTACAAAACAACTTTATTAACAGAAACAAAGTAAATATTAATTTTTAAAAGCAATTTTAAAAGCGGCTGCCAGCTCGGAAAAACATATAAGTATTTAGATACATCATAAAAAGTGCGGAAATACAGTGAGTCAGCAAGGATAATCTTCAGTGATCAGAATTTAGGCACCACAAATTAATTACATTGCACTCATTTATTCTTGTTATTTAAATGTAATTATTCTATTCCTATTGAGAAAAAAAATCATTTTGTTTCAAGATTAAAAATGATCTCTTTTTAAAATCATATTCAGTTCTATAAGATTTATACATTTATTCTGTAATGATTAATATCAAATTGAGCAAAAAATATTTTTTTAATTATGCTGAAAACATAAACTATAGACTAATGTTAGAGAAATATTTTAAAGAAAAATATCATCTTTTGCTTTTTCAACAATTAAAGGCATTTTAAATACTATGCATTCCATTTATATGGCACAAATTTTATACAATAGCTTAATACTATTGTATAAAATTTGTTTTGATATTAGCTATCATATGTCTCTGTTTTTTATCATTCAATTTATTTTTTATGCTTCATTGTTTGCTGCTATTCTAAGAATTTAATATTTTTATGAAATATTCTTGCATGAAATTTCTGAAAGAAAAAAAAAGGCATGAAATTTATTTTAAGCATTGCATGAAAACTCCCTCCCCCTTCTTTTGATCACATTACTTTTATTTTATATCCAATTCTCATGCTTGTTCATTGTATTATTTTTATTTCATTTTTATTTCTTTTTTTGCACCTGCTTCAAAACCTTTCAGTTATTTATTTTTCTGCTATTTTATTTTGTTGCTTTCTGTTCGATTTTGCTTTGGTTTTCTGCATTGTGTGTGCAGACGCCAATGTTATAGGAATTTCCCCCACCTATATAGAAGGCGCCAAATGGCGAAAACACCAGGAGGTGAGACCACAATGAAGTTACTGATGACCACAGCTGAGAGAGAGCTACCCACACATCCCACTGACCCTGTGGAAATTCGAAGAATGAATTATCAAACACCTGCTATGATTAATCATCCACCAATTCCTATAACAGAACTGGCTAATCATATTGAGATGTTGAAAGCCAATGATAATTTAAAGTTTTCTCAAGAATATGAGGTATTGCATTTTACTTTTTGTAGCAAATATTCAAATCATATTAAAACTTAAATGCAACTTAAATGCCTAGTATCTGCATTTGAAAACTGTTAACACTTCATTTCTATGTCAAAATATATAATTATATTATTTATTTTTTACTTAGTGTACCTATTCAAAATATATTCTTAAGAAATTTTCAACAGTTCTTTATTGATAGGAAATGCCAGTTCTTAAGATCAATGAGTAATCATTAATTTTTTCTATTTTACTATTTTTTAAAAAAATTTATATGTTAAGAAACCATATAGAAATGATATTTTACTTCACAAGTACTTTATTCTTGGTATAGGTACCTTCTCTTCCACCTTATTATTTTACATTAAATTACTTCATTAATAGATTAAATACATCTGAGTATATCACTATCAATCATCTAAATAGATTAATCACTGAATGAGCTTTTCCGAAGTAGAGTATTATATGGAAGTTTATTACATGATTTAATGAAAAGTGATATATTTCATTTGATCTTCATTGATTCACAATCCCATCCCCCTTGTAAAAAATGCTCTAAAATATGTTTTCACTCTTTGAATCTATAGATAAAAAATATTTTTCATTTTATTTTCAGTCCATTGAACCTGGACAGCAATTCACATGGGAGAATTCCAACCTTGAAATCAACAAACCTAAAAATCGCTATGCTAATGTCATAGCTTATGATCACAGCAGAGTTGTCTTGCAAACATTGGATGCAATTCCTGGTTCTGACTATATAAATGCAAACTACTGTGATGGATACAGAAAACAAAATGCTTACATAGCCACTCAAGGACCTCTTCCTGAAACATTTGGAGACTTCTGGCGAATGGTTTGGGAACAACGAAGCGCTACAATAGTCATGATGACCAAGTTAGAAGAAAGAACTCGAATTAAGGTAAAGCATTTAGTTTGCTGGTGTTTAATTTAAAACGCTTACTTTAAAAATATTTTTTGTGATCTTATAAATTTAGATTCTCATTAGTCACATTTGATCTACTTAGTCTGAAGGCATACAGATTGATTAAATGATCAGTATGCCATGACAGCATAAGCAAGAACTATAGTTGAGTCCTTAAGGGTATCACTAATCTTGTAATCCCTCCTAAAGAAGATATGTCGTATCATTGGTGGGAAGTAATTTAACTCCACGTTATTTGTATATTTTCTAGAATAGGGAGAACTAACTATAATACCTAAAACTCCATATCTTTTAAGATTTCTGCCTATAATTTATATTTGAGATGCCCCCTTGTGCAATAGATTCCTGGTAATCTAATGGAGTCTTCTATTAAGCAGACAATATTATTAACTTCAAAAACTATTTTTGTATATTCATTGTTTTTTTTCTGACATTTTTAGATGATTTTTGATTTTGTCATTAAAATATTTGAAAAGGCCAAATATATATTAGAAAAAAGACTTTATAACTTATAAATATAATGTTTTTTTCCCAATCTTTAAATCAGTAATAAAAATTTAATCTACTAGACTTTGACATGGAGGAACTTAATTGCCCAAATGGGATATATGTACTTCAGTTTGTTAAACCTAAAATATATATAAATAATTTTTTAAGAAAAAATTTGTATAATTTTAATTCTAACTTTTGTTTATCACTATGATACCAATGCATAACTTTTCAACAATTTCATTTCTTTCACTAATAATTTATCATGACACTGGCTTTTTTATTGTAAAAATTGTGTCATTGCTATTTATTCATTACTTTTTCTCTTTCAACTTAAGTGTGACCAATATTGGCCCACTCGAGGGACTGAAACTTATGGGGTAATGCAAGTCACTTTGTCTGATGTACAGGAGGTGGCTACCTATTGCATTAGAACTATTCATATAATGAGGGTAAGATTCTAAACTTTTATTCTGTATAATCCACAAAAAAGTAAAATGAGTAATTTCATTCTAATTTTCTTTTACTTTGCAGTTGAACCAAGGAGTAACTGAACAACGAGAAGTCCGGCAGTTCCAGTTTACAGCATGGCCAGATCATGGAGTACCAGATCATCCTACTCCATTCTTAATGTTTTTAAGGAGAGTCAGAAGCATGAATCCTCCAGAATCGGGACCAATGATAGTGCACTGCAGGTATGGAAATTATTAATTTTATTTGCATATCTTTGATTTTGAAGCATCCCCAATTAGTTTACTAACTACTCCTTTAATACATTCATTTACCCTCTTTTATATAAAATTTTTCAAGCAGTATTAAATGTAGGCTTTATTAAATACAGCTGTTTAAACGTTTTAAAAGTCTCTCAGGGTTTTTTTTGTTGTTTTACCTCCAGATAATTTTATTTCCATTTAAACCACTTAGTGTTGAATATTCAACTAAGTATAAAAGTTATAGGATAGCTGCATTCAAATTACATACTAGATATTATCTTAACTGACCTTTTATACTCTGTAATCAAAGCTATTTGTTCTACTCCTCAATACCTTATTAAACGTACACTGCATCTGTCTGTTGAGAATTAAGCAAATTTTTACGCTATATGGAATTATTAAAAAATTTATTTTAATTTCTTTTTTTTTCACAATTTCAAGTATGTGTCAATACAACTCATAAATGAAATTGTTAAAAATGTATCTGAGACAGTGCTGTAAAATTTAAGAAAGATGGGATATAGCAGTTAATGAATAACCCGAACAAATGATTTGATTCAGTATCTTGCTTAGCCTTACAATTACATACATTAGATTCTAGGTGATTATTTTAAAAAAGGACATTTTCTATTGAGTATGGAGCCATACTTCTTGCTGAAAACAAAACTTTTTTTGGATATGATGAAGACTTTCCAGAAATCAATTGAATTCTCAGGTCATTAAACAATCAATTGGTGGAAATTTCTACATATATGGTGACCATTTTCCTTCCTTTATGAATTTCCCTACCAAACCACAATTAAATTTTCCTAAATGATAATATTCTGTATCACCTTCTCAATTATTTGCATTTGTGGAAATGATCAGAAGAACCTCCTCTTCCGAACCTTCCTCCAAAGCCTTTGCCTTGAATTTTGATATTTTCAAAGTTTTAGACACTTTAGCGATTGAAATCTCTTTTGACTAATTCCAATAACTGGTTGCTGCCTCTTTTTATCGCAAGATTGATATGTAACTAAAAGATATTCCTCTTTGGCTTCCTTCAACCATTTTTCATCTTAAAGTTTATTAGCGTCTATTATTGCATTTATAGTTGCATCTTTAATTTTTAACAATTGTCTTTTTTTTTTCTTTTTTTTTTTCATTTTAAAAAAATGAAGTAATATTTAAATCTCAATATCAACCTAAAATTTTCGTTAAAAGAAAAAAAATTAAAAATAGTTTTATATCTTTTGATGATATTTATCTGGAATACATTTTTAATTCATAAATATCTCGGTATTAACCATTCTAAATTACAAAAGCTAAAAACTTGGTATTATGCTATTGTTATGGGAATTATTTTTATTGCATTTTAATATGTTAAGTTGAAAGGGAAATTCAACTGTTTCAGTGCTGGTGTCGGGAGAACTGGATGTTTTGTGGTCATTGACTCTATGCTGGAGAGACTAAAACACGAAAGCACAGTGGATATTTATGGACATGTGACTTGCTTACGAGCCCAGCGTAATTATATGGTTCAGACTGAGGATCAATATGTTTTCATTCATGATGCTGTCCTGGAAGCAGTTATAGCTGGTAATACGGAAGTTCCTGCTCGTAATCTCTTTGCACATATCCAGCAATTGATGCAAGTTACACCAGTAGAAGGATGTACTGGAATGGAGCTTGAATTCAAGGTCAGTATGCCTATACCTAAAAAACTTTCTTTTACAAGAATTGTAACTTTATTAATGCCTATAAATGTTGTTAAGAATATTTTTTCAATAATTGAATGGAAAACAATATTATTTTTTATATATTTATTGATATAAATTTAATTAAATAATTCCTCCACATCTGGAATTTTATACTAGTCAATAAGGTCTAACACACTTTTTCAACCATCTAGTCTCAATAGTCTCTTTAATTTCTATTTATATTTGAAAAATCCTTCAGTTATATATATATGTATTAAATTCTGAATTTAAAAAACAAAAATCTGTAAAATGTTTTATTATTGTTATTATTTATGAGGAGTTTATAAAAGCAAGTGGATTTATATATATTTTATGATTCCATATCGTAATTATTGTTTTACTTTACAGAAACTGGCTAACATGAAAACTCAATCCAGTAAGTTTGTGAGTGCTAATCTGCCTGTGAACAAATTCAAAAACAGACTAATGAATATTCTTCCATGTGAGTATGCATCAAACCCCATCAGAGAAAATATAATTTTAACATTTCATATTTTGTAGTGTCAGATAAAAACACATTGGTATATCATAATTTTATTGCAGATGAATCGACCCGTGTGTGCCTGCAACCAATACGAGGAGTTGATGGCTCTGACTATATTAATGCTAGTTTCATTGATGTAAGTTTTTTTAGTCATATTCTTTTATGATAGCATGTTCTCATGGTAATTTTCTAAATAATATTGATAATATAACTTTTTTTAAGGTATTCAAAAGAAACTGTTGAGTAAAAGTATGATAGCAAACTATAGTCATCTAAAGATAAAAATTAAAAATCATAAATTATTTTATTTAGTTAAGAACATTTCCTTTTTCAAGATCTTATTCTGCCCCAACACTTATTTGATTATACAAAATTAAAGTTTAAAAATTTATAGTTAGATATTTTGGTTTAAAAAAAAGATTATCTCCAGGTTTTTAATGAATCATTAGTGTTTAATTCATTAATGAAAATTTGGGACTTTTCTTAATTTTTACTCTTTAACCTTAAATATATTTTATTATCACTTTGATAAATATTATGGAATCTATTCTCAACTATCAAATACATACTCGTGGTTAATTAAAATCTGGTAATTGACTTTTAAAAAATTATGTTGTCATTGCAAACATAAAGCTTTGAAAAATTCAGAAAATACAAATTTCCCATACTTTAATTGTATTAAAAATATTCATCGAAACCTGAGAAAATTTAATATATACTATGCCAACAAAGAAAACTTTTCCTACTATATCATATATTTTTGTCCTTAGTTATCTTTTAACTTGATTAAAATTAAAAGATAATCTTAATTTAATTTTATATGTTTTGTGAAAATGTTACTAATATATATTTTATTCACAGGGCTACAAATATCGAAATGCATACATTGCAACTCAAGGACCTCTTCCAGAAACAACTGAAGATTTTTGGCGAATGCTTTGGGAACATAATTCTAATATCGTAGTTATGCTTACCAAATTAAAAGAAATGGGAAGGGTAAGATTTCGTGTTTCTTTTCTATAGTGTCAACAGTTTTATATATTATATAAGATTTCCAAAAGCTCAAAATACATATATACACTATTTTATAAATTTAAAAGTTATGAAATAACAGGAGCATTATTTTATTTATAAGTTAGATATTTATATAACTTTTTAATTTAAAATAAAGAATGGACAGTTAATTGCCTGTTGACATACTTGCTGCAGTCTGACTACATCTTGGCTTTAGCTATGAATATAAAAGATGACGAAAATGTGCATGACTCTATCTTATTATAGATTTATTTATTTTTCATAGTTGCAATAGAAATACTGCACACATCCAATTAACATTATTGTTATAATTAAAAATTACATCACTATACTAATTAAAGCATCTTTAATAATAAACAGAAATATGATACACATGTCTGTTTATTGAAATTCATTAGTCTTTCTATTTCTGATAAAAAATTGAGATTGCATTTGCAGCATTTAGAGTTGGAGATTTCAGTCAAATAGACTTTTAATATATGAATATTTACACAATGAGTGACTCTATGTACAAATGAAATAAATATTCAAGATATGCTTAGGGATCATGTAATAAATGCATGTCAATGGAAAAGTATATAAATATGCATAATTCTTACTTTAAAGTTCGCATTTTTTTCTAGAAAATATGAAACATATTTTGTAATAGTATTAAATAAAATAAGCTCACAAAACATGATGAACAGTATTAAGAACAAAAGAATCAAGCTACCCTAAGGCTAACTCAGGTCCATATTATTTCCAAAATCAACAGGTAAATGAAAAATCTGCTGTATACAACAACTTACACAGTTTTCTCATGCCTATATATGAGATACCTGCAATGATATACTTTATATAGTATCTGAAATTGCATGCAGTATCTTATCAAAACTTTTTCTGAACCACATTCTAAATTATTTGCATATGATTGATCATTTTCAGTAATGCAGCGTAGCCATTGCAAAAGCCCCTACAGTTTACAAAAATGATCCCTTATATTCCTTATTAATGGTTAGGACATTCAAAATTAAATTCATCGAAGCCTTCTAATTGTTATCTATCCAACAAAGCATGATATATCTACATCATTTAATACTTACATGAATGCAAGTTATAAACCTCCGTACTATAACACATTTCATATCCTAATGCCAATACAAAGTATCAGATTCTTTATCTACTGCACTTCCAATATTTGCATTTATATTGATGATATATGAAAAAATGGTATAATTAAATAACAGCTCTTCAATGATTATCTAAGGCATATAGAGTCATTTATATTGAACTACAGATGCTTCAATTTACCTATATCTGCTGTTACAAAGAAATTAGTCGATATCTTTTGTTCTATTTATATTAATAATCTGTTCAACAAGCTGAAAGTTATGGTGTTAAATATACATAAAAAAAATGCAACAAATTGATTAATCTTTTCTTAAAAAGACAAGTCGATTTCTTTTAATACAAATACATGTTATATCTTTAAAAAATGCAGTTTGGTGTCCTTTATTTAAAAAAAAACAATATAACTTGTTAGTTTAGATAAAAATAAAGGTATTTTTAGGTTATGTATTAGAAAGTTCAACCCATCTAAACTGATATAAGAGACAAATTTTAGCCAACTGAAACCCATGATTGGAAGTATCTCCTTGGTAATTTTGATAGTGTTAAGCATTTCATAAAGAAAAGAGCTTCTGCATTAGTTGTTTTAAATGATTTCTTTGCAGGAAAAATGTCATCAGTACTGGCCAAATGAACGATCCCAACGATACCTATATTATGTTGTCGATCCTATTACAGAATATAATATGCCTCAATATATCTTAAGGGAATTCAAAGTAACTGATGCTCGAGTAAGTGTTTTTTCATAAAAATATTTTACTGCTACCAGTTGATTAAAGCATTTGATATCAAGTTTCCATGTTAATATGATTTTTCTGAGCAATATCATTAATACCACTATTTGTAGGATGGTCAATCCAGAACTATCCGCCAGTTCCATTTCACTGATTGGCCAGAACAAGGTGTTCCAAAGTCAGGAGATGGCTTTATTGAATTTATTGGACAAGTGCATAAAACTAAAGAACAATTTGGACAAGAAGGTCCTATTACCGTGCACTGCAGGTATGCCTTACTTATTCAAATAATTATCTTTTTCAAGAGGATGTATTTCTTTAAATGCCACTATATTTTAATTTTATGAAATATTTTTCAATTTACAGTGCTGGAGTTGGTCGAAGCGGCGTTTTCATCACTTTGAGCATAGTTCTGGAAAGAATGCAGTATGAAGGAGTTGTGGATGTTTTCCAGACTGTGAGAACATTAAGAACTCAGCGCCCTGGAATGGTTCAAACCGAAGTAAGTTTATTATCCCATTCTTTTTATCTAGCTTATGATTAAAAAAGCAAAATTTTAAATTCTGACTCCAAATAAAAATAGGCTATGATTCAAAATTTGTAGAATATTAATTAAATTGACTAACCTGGAAAATTTGGATTTATATTATTAAAAGCTTTTTAATGCTAAAATATTCAAGATACTTTATTAAACAGACCATTGCATCTAAAGCTATCAAATTCAACATGTTATTACCTATTTGAGTTTAAATTGTCAACTGTAGGGAGATTTAGTAAAATTTAATATAGCAAACTAACATTTAAATAAAAATTTAATTGAAATTTTTCTTCTGTAACTTCAAGCATAAATTTCTTTTTTTATACCTTTTTGGAAAACTCATTTTAGTTCATTTATTGATACCAAAATTTATATCAGCATATTTTTTGTTATTTTGTTACTGCATTTATAATCAAAAACATTGGTCCATTATTATTATTATTATTGCACATGTACATAACTACTGCTATATGATTGTGAATAAATAATAAAAATAAATTAAATTTCATGCTTACCACATTTCGATATTTCAGATTAGAGGTCTGAATCTTTTGTGTACATTGCTCAAAATAATTAAAGGACATTGAGGCTGTGGGTTGATCTTTTACTTGAAGAATTGTTTGAATGATTGATACATAATCGACAGATGTAATAGACTATATGAGATAAAAATGGCACTTGTTTGGCAGAAAAAAATTACATGTTACTGAGCATTTAGGTAAAAAAGGGAAAATACACGTAATTTGCGCATATGAGAAAAGGAGATAAAAAAAGGTGTTCCCTTAAAAGAAAATCGTTTTTAGTAGGGGGTATGATTTTCCCGAATGACCATCAACGTTGAACACTTTTGAGGCATCGAGCCAATGAGGCTATTAATGATGGGCTGGGGTATTCTGTCCCACTCTTCCAGAAGAGTTTTGGGGGGTGGTATGTGTCCAACAATTCATCCACATAGAATGTCCGAAACATGCTCGGTTAGGTTCATGTCCGGTGAACATGCTGACCAATCCATTTGTATGATCCTTTCCTCCAAAAGGAAATCATTTTCCAAGTTAGCATGATGTTAATGGATGACAATTGCAGACCACATGAAGTCATTCCCACTTGCTACGGTATAAGGAGCTACAATAGATCTCAGGATCTCATCCCTATATCGGTTTTTGGTCAAAGCTCCATTTCGAATAATATGGTGATCAGTGCGAATATCAATGGAGATGCCAGTATAGATCATTACTCCACCATCGCAAATTTTGCACTTTCATGCAAGATTGTTTCTAGTGCCACATTCCCTCCAGGTGAAAATACACATTATCAGGACGAACAGAAAAACGGGACTTGTAAGAGAAAAGATTATTGCACCATTTGTTTCTCCTCCAGTTCATATTCTCTACTGCCTACAGTGGTATTTTGTGACAGTGTCCTGCTGTTAACGTGACACAGACCACTGGCATATAGATCTACTGTATAAAGGCAGTTTTGGACAGTTTGTGTCGAAACTGTAGTGCCAGTAGCTGGGTGAAAGTGTTGAAGAAGAGTGGCATTTATATTTCGGTGCCTCTTAGCCATTGACGTTAAGAAATAGTCTTCTTTGGGCACCGGGACCTTGCTCTAATCTTCTATCCAATCTAATCTTGCATCTCCAGTCTGCAACAACAGTGTCTGATCCTGGAAATCACATTTTGGTAAACTCCAATGGCTTCTGCTAATGCGATTTGCATTTGCCCCCCCCCCCATCAGCCAATAAGTCTCCAAGTCCTCGATTTGGTTAAATTACTTTGTTGAGACATTGTAGTAATCGAAACAACACGATTACTAAATGTATTTAAAGCTTTCAGCTAAAGAATGTATTTAAATTTCATTATTTTCCACTTTAACTTAGATTAAGTTGAAAGCCAAAACAAATTCGCTGCCACTAAAATGTCATCTTCGATATTAAACTCAAAATTTGCATTTGTAGCTCTCTTTCATTTTATGCACACACACACAAAATGCTTTTATTGTTTTTTATACAAGATTTACAATAACTCTTAATTGTTTTGAGCAATGCATATTTATTTAATTTGCAATAATTTTTTCCAAATAGCTTATGTTTACACTCTTGACCAAAATATTCGCATTTGTTGTTTGCTCAACTTTTTAAAAATAAGAAATTTACTTTATCTCTTTGTTTTATAGGATCAATATCAGTTCTGCTATCGTGCGTCTTTAGAATACTTAGGATCATTTGACCATTACACTAATTGAACTTGTGAGTGAATATGTCTGCTTATACGATTGACTCTGAGGTTTCATCTTGCCGAAGCATTCCTCTATGCTTGCTTGGGACAGGATGATCAAATCAAGTTTTATGTTAAGTATTTCAATATTACAAGGTGCACCGATCTAAACAAGTTATTAAATTGGTGCTGAACAGAACTGGCGAACATCTTACTTATACAAAACAGTGCACATCAGCTAAAAAAAATAATAAATTTTTGATTTAGATAAAAAGAAGGAAGAAAAAAACATGAAGCTTCTAGTTAAAATGTATGCCAACAGCTTGCCACTGCCAAAAGGTGGGCTTGTTTGTGGTACATTGTTCCTGTGGCAGTAATAGTGTAGACTTGACATGCAGCAACGAATGCTGTGAAATTAAAGTTATCATCACATATCCAAGCATTAATTGACCTTATGCATTTTTTTAAAAAAACATATCATTTTGGTCACCTATTTAAGTTCATTTCTCTATTATAATCATCCAGTTTTGTGGCTGACGTTAGCATCTAAGAAATAAAGTTGCTCAGATATAGTTGTGTGTAATGGACCTCATTGTGAACTGAAAGACTATAACGTGATGGACTTCTGCAAGTTAATATATCTGAATAGGTTATGCACTGTTCAGCTGTGGACTTATATTACTTTTCTCTTTATTAGTTTTTTTACACTGATAGAATTTGATATAAAGGATGAAAAAAAATCGATTACTGTCATGAATAACGGACCCACCAGATTTTTATTGTTTTCAGAATAGTATTGGACGTTAACCGAACTGTTTTTGGAGCATCTTTTTATTTATGTTGATGTCCAGAAAAAAGTTGAAATACGAATCAACAGATGAAATTCGAACATTTTTTATATAGTTTTGTCTTTTTTTATTTTCAGTTACCTACTTTCAGGAGCTGAAAATCATTGATATCATAAAACTTTTGTGTAGAATGAATTTAGTTGTACCTCTGACAGTTTTCTGTGATATCGTAATTTTTTTTTCTGCTTTTATACTGAAATGATGCACTAATATCAATTTACTTAAGCATAAAGCGATTACATTTTTTTATATGTCTACAAAATATATCAGATTAGTTATATAATGGAGCCTATTGGCACATAACGGCTTCATGTTATTATAATAAGTAGTTAGATGTCAGTTTGACTTTTAATGCAATTGCAATTAATATTCTTAATCCAACATTTAGATAATAATCATATGATGCAATTATACTATATACAGTGAATGGTGGGTTAATGAACATTTTTAAGGAGAGAAAAAATTATTTATGCTCCTTGCTTTGTTTTGCAAATGCTTTTGATAATGAATATTGTGGATTATAAATTGTACGGAACATCAAAGTCTTGTATTATTGTTAGTTATAACAGAAATGAATTCATAAAAAATTTATTTGTAATTAATTGGAATTTTTTGTAACTATATTGATAGTAATGTAACAAATTTTATTTTTAATATGTGGTAAATCAAACCAAAACATAATTATTATCTAAACTGATAATTATTATCAGTTTAGTTATAATTATATTTATTAACTAATCACTCACTGTATTTCTTATTTTAAAATTCTATAAAAAAATTTTGATAATTATTGCATTGAAAAGATTTGTTTACCATTGGTGCTTTTTCGAAATAGTCATTTTTATGTAAAAACCATTTGGAAATGGATTAAGTGTATTAAACAAAGCATTCTACCCACAAAGAAAAAGAACAGAATGATTTTTTTTTCTGTTTATTTTTTAAAATCTATTTTCCTTAACACGGGTATATATATTTTTTTGTTCTACTTAATAACTATATGTGTTTTATAAATATTTCTTTTCATTTTGAAGCATTTTGTGTTTATTTCTGTCCCATTATTCGTTCTTTTATACTTATGTACACTTTGTAAGTAAAATTTCAAAATCTGTACATTCGGTGAATTTTATTTTGTAATAGTGCTATGAATTTTATTCCATGTTCCAAGATCTCTTTTAGCTAACAAAAGTTGTCAGATAGTTGCTATATTTTAGTTTTTCACGAAGAAAGAGGGAGAAAGTTTTAATCCCATGTAGTTCTTAGTTTTAAAACTAAGTTATCGTGTGTAAATATGTACAATATTGAAATAGTATATTCCTATTGTGATTGTCATGAGCTGTGTTTGTTGTCTTAATTATGAGGAGTTGCTTGTGTAATTGTTTTTTTTAACATCCAACTCTTATTTTTGTTTTAACATCCAACTCGAAAGTTTACTTAAGTTTTGGATTGAATGAGTATTGTTGCAACATCCTTCCCTTAACAATTACCTTAAGAAAAATATAAATAACTAATACTCATTAGTAAAAGAATAATAAATCATAGAACATCATGTAACATTTTTTTGTTGTTGTTAAGCATTTTTTCTTTTCGTCTTCATTATAAATTATAAGAAATGCTTGATTTTATATTTTAAATTTTTCTAAATAGTACTCAAAAAATCACATTTGCTTATTTAAAATATTTTGTTTTACACTGCCAAAATCTGCGTAATTTGTCCATTTAGTGTATGTGTGTAATTGTAAAGTCTTCATGAATGTATTATTTTTTGAATATATTGTGTATATGTGACAAAGTAGAAATTTTATTTTCTCAAATAATGCAATTTTTTTAATGAACATTTTCTAGTTGAACTTGTGTTTCAAACATTATCTATGTGTCAGTATATTTGTAACTGTTCCAAATTGTTTAGAATTTTTTATTGTGAAACTATATCATTTTTGTGTTATAGTTTTTTAAACCTTTTTTGTAATAAGAATCGCTTATTCTATACTGATTTTTTGGATGTCTGTGAAATAAGTGATGTACTTCATGTGAATTAAAAAACTTTTTTTTTTTAATATTGATAATTTAATGAAAGAGCAGCTTGTAACAGAATGATATGTCATTTTGTGTTTACACAATAGATTATTGAGTTGTTTGTACAAAAATTAAATCGGACTTTCTTTTGTTCCTTTTGTTAATAAAGAAATTTCGAATGTCTTAGATAAGTATTTATTTTTGTATGATTGAAAGTGACTAACCTAAAATGTGTAGCCTTGTCAAGTGAATTGTAAATCAGCTTTTTGATTTTTTTTATTGCACATTATATAAAATCATTTATAACTCCATCCTTGACTTTGTTTTATTTATTATTTCTAGTTATTTTGAAAAATCCTACAATTAATCGTGTTTTTTTCCTATTGAAAACTCAGCTTTAATTCCATTCAGAAATTAAAAATTTCCAGATATTATTTATGCACTTGGTCTTTTATAAAAGAAGTTATAAATGTCAAAAAGTATCAACTTCATATTGATTTCTCATAGATTAAGATCAGTATAAATTTCATTTACTAATGCTATACTTGCAGTTTTTTGCTGTTCTGTAGCTATAAGTGATTAAAATTTTACTCCCTTCTAAGATAATCTATTGATTACCAAAATGGAAGGTATTATCAAAATAGAATGGGGGGGAATAAAAGAGTTAAATGCTTTTCTTACTCGGTCATTTCATGTCTTAATGAAATAAAATAAAATAATAAATCCATTATCGAAGGAAATCACAGATTTTGCCACCATTTGCTTAACACTGGTGAAGTTTTAAACTAGGAATCTGTATCTTTTCCAAGCTAATTATTTTTAATTATCGTTTTATATATGTTTCAATGGCATTTTTAATGGTGAATTTGAATTTAAAAATAGGATGCATGTGAAATCGGTTTATTTTTTCGCTATGCATGATGAATGAACTATTTCATTAGCATGATAATAAATGTTAGCCTTTAATTATGCCTAAACATCACAATTTTAATTAATAAAAAAAGTCTGTCTTTACTGTTTTAATTTAATACTGAAGGTATAATACATAGTGTAATAATCAATATATTTGTTTTAAGTAGATCTTGCAGTTTTACTTATTTTAAAGATTAAAATACATACTTTTATACTCTAATATTTTAAAGCATAAAGAAAATTTTAATACACCATTTTTACTCGTTATTTTTTAAACAATTTAAAATTGTGATATCAATTTGTGAAATAACTAATGAATTTAATATAAAGAATACATTTTCGGACTTTTATATTTCAAAATAACATCATCGAACGATAGCAAAAATTTACTTAAAATAAGCTTTAACTTTTCTATTTTATGTTTAGAAGAAACATTTTGGTACTTACATAGTATACAGTCTTCGCCAACGATTTAGTAACTTTTTGGCGATAAAGATCAACGGCTTACACCATTGCCATATTTGGCGGTTTAGCAACTCATTGGCGATGACTTCAAATTTGGCGATAAAGTTGGACGGTATAATACGTAAGTACCAACATTTTCCCTCATTTTAGAAATTTCAACAGTTGCTTCTAACCCTCATGTGCATATTAATGAATAACACGATTCATTAAAGTGAATCTCTTCATGATTTTGCAATTTTTCATTGGTAAAAGTGCAGATAATCATTCCCAACTCTTTACTAATTTTTAAAAAATATATGATATATTAAAAGAAAAAGAAATCAATTTTAAATTAGTATTATTAATTATAAAACCTAGAGACAATTGGTACTCTTATTAGATGCTGAGCACTATTATTAGAATCCACTTGAAATTATTATACAGAAATAATGACATAATAATTAAATGTGTATTAACTATTATTAATTGTTGAACTATTGTTTCTTAATTATTTTTAACTAGACCACACTTTCACTGATAATTAATATATTTCCCATTGCAATGCCTTTTTTTATTCCCACACTGTACTGAAACATTTATGAAACCAAAGGAAAAATAGTCAACGAATTTAATTTTATCATAATGGTTTCTTGACTATTAAAAATTTGGCCATAAAACATTATATTAAAATTTAAATCATAATAACATTTAATTCCTTTCGTGGCTCACTTTTTTTTAACCCTCTTTTCTTAAAAATAGTTTTTCTAACAACTTGTAGTTGAAGTTTTCTATAAATGGCATCTCGATTCATCAGTTTTCAAATATTCAATGTTGAAAGATAAATATTTATATAAAAAGTAAATGAATGTAAGTGTTACAATATTTTGTATTCATTCTTACATGTAAGCAAAACATAGTATTTAAATACACAATAGCGTAAAGAAGATAATTTTTAACTTTGTATATATTTTCTAAATTGATAAAAACAATTTCAGAAAACAAATTGTCCAAAAAACTGTCTTTTAGAAGTAACTTCTTTAAAAGGGATGAAAATGGATATATTATGGATACATATAATGAAAAAATTAATTGTTCATCATTGCAATATAAAGCTTTCATACGAATTCAAATAAAATAAACTAGTTCGTGCTTAATGAAAATCGATATAAACAATTGTAACTATCAAATGTCTTCTGATTTCTTTGATACTTTAATAACATTTTGAAATTGTAGCCTAAATAATTAGGGACAAATAAAATGGTCAACCAGTAACTAAATATAGAAAGTTATGTATAGAAAGTATAGAAAGTTATGTATAAAAAAAACATATAATATTTATTTTTTCAATTGATAAACATCTTGTAAAAATACAAAGCAATCTACAAAATTTATCTACCAAATACTATGACCTAAGAAACTATTAAGAATCTACAAATCAAAAATGTTATCTTCATCAATACTGCAAATATATAAGAAATTAAAGAGATAACGACATGAAAAAAAAAAAAAACTTTACATATTCTAATAGTTACCTCTGTAACTGTCTTTTAAGCTATTCTTCCTCTTATTTCGCCATCAAACAGAAAATTCTAAAGTTTCTTGGAAGACCAATATTATTGCTTTTCATACTTAACTATTTATCACATACCTAACATCGATTACATTGTTGAATCATCAAAAGACAATCCACCTATAAAAATTCAGTTTTTCAAATCAAAAAATGTGTGTCCTGGCTACCCGAGTAATTTGAACATAGAGCCAGTGGCATCCTTGGCATAATTAGTCATTTTTGAAGCAGCAGATTCGATTTCTTCCTTGGTGTTGAGCATGGCATCTCCAATGACTTCTTTCATCTTTTCACCCGTCTCGGAGATCTTTTCTTTAGCCTTGCCAAAGTTCTCTCCAATGCCCTCTGCCCATCCTTTGGCTTTCTCAACACCACCCTCGGACGCGTCCATGGCTACAGAAGAAAAGCTTTTCAAAATATCCATGCTGTCTTCGGCTTTTTCTTTTGCCTCATCGGCCATTCCTTTGAACCAATTATTCATTCCCTTCACAGACTCGCCAACGGCATCGCCAAAAGAAGCCTTATTCTCATCATCAACTTCTTTCTCGCCATCGGAAGCTGCTAAGTTAAAGACGAGACAAACGACGAGAGCAGCTGAGAACAGGAAACGAGAAGCCGTCATATCGCCAAGAGAGATTGAGAATCAATGCGTTCAGATCCGAAGTCTATGGTAAAATCAATCAAAACCTCTTTCCTAAGCCGGTTTTTATGCTGGCTGACGCAACAAATTACGTCGTTGTGTTGTTTTTCATTATCAATGTCCTTTCCTGAAAGGTGACAGGGAAACTCGTTAACTTTTTTTCCCCTCTCTCTCTCTCTCTTCGAATGCGAACAAGTAAACGGATATGTGGACTTGAAAAGAGCGCCAAATAGGCTGAGAATTATGTGATAAATCCATTCTAGGGACTGTGTAAAAAACGCAATCTTTTATACTGGAACAGAATATCTTTTCCCCTTCTTTTAGTTTCTAAAGACAATACGTCATATCTGAAATATCGATTTTAAACTCGTAATATATGAAATAGAGCCTGCAAGAGAATGTATTACATGATCTTTATCGTTAAGTTAGTATTATAGGACTATTTTCATCAGAGAATGAAGATTTTAAATTTCGGTGAAAAAATTTATTGCAATAAATTTTGTTCGAAAATTTCACAGACTAAATTCACTACCCTAATCTAGGCAATTGTCTAGGATTGCTAGGCCTATGCGGGGCCACAAGCAGTTCGATTTTAAAAATTGTTATTAGTATAGTTGCCAAATAAATTTGTAAAAAAATACTAATTCCATGAATTCTAAAATATGAGAATAGCATTAGTCATATTTATTAATTTAGACATATTAGCAATTAGTCATTAGTTTTTATTAAATTATAGAAATAAAAACTACAATATCTATAAAACTCAAATATCTATCATCTTAATTAAGTTCAACATGTAAGATTAAATAGACCAAAAAAAAATAGCGATTTCATATTTGGCCTTGTCTAGGAACACGTAATGCCAAGATTAATGGTAAAAACAATATATATATTTTTCAGTTCTATATAGTCATTTATTTGAAGTAACGTAAGTCATTTATTTGAAGTTTGAAGTATAGCCATTTATCTACCAGATCTTTTTAGATCTGGAAAATCATTGACAATGACCTCTATCTATCTATCTATCTCGATGATTCAAATTTCATTTATCTTCTTCGTTGAATTTTTTAGTTTACGCTTCTATTCAAACGGTAGTACGAACAGTACAGTCAATACCATTAAATATATACTTTAAATCAAAAAAATGTATACCAAATTTTATCTACTTAGCTCTGCGTTTTGTAGTTGCCGAGTTCACTCGTAATTAAACACTCAGACTTCCTTTATATGGATTCCATTCAAAGATTGATACAAATCTCCTAATTCTGTGGACATGCTACATACTAAATTTCATCTGTCTAGCTTAAAACGTTTTCAAACAGCAAGTAGAAGTTTATTAGACCATTTATCCATACTTTTAACTTGTGCTTAAGGTAGGTTTTCGTTGCTATTTTCAGAAGTAAGATACGTATCACAAAAGCTTATTAAAAGGATTTGTATTAGATTTATACATTTACTAAGTTTCATGAAATTTTTAAAAAGTGGTCAACTAATATAAACTTGATCAAAATAATTACACTTTTAAAAGTATTTGCGCATATAAGATCGAATTCAACATTTGTTGCTTTAAAACTTTTTTCAAAAAAAAAATAATAATATTAAAAAAATTGAGAACGTGTATTGCCAAAGCCAATTCATCCTTTAGTTCAGACTAAAAATAAGCGGAATTAACTCATATATACATCATTATTCAACATATTGTTTTTTAAAAAGTGAAACCAATCGATTTTTC
>JAOUZG010037989.1:1739869-1790174 GCA_026289955.1 Argiope argentata | reverse complement strand
TATATATATATATATATATATATATATATATATATATATATATATAAAAGGGTTATATACTTCAGAGGTAATTTGCTCATTCTAGAAACAAATTTTGTGGTACTTACACTTTACGGCAATGAGGACAACGAGCTAAAGCATTGGTCAGAGTGTTAAACTAAAATAAAACATCAAATATCACATGTTAAAGATTTTCAGATAAGAAAATAAAATAGAAATAAATATTTCTAAATATGCTTTTTTATGGATGATTTTTTTATTTTTTAGAATAATCAGCAACAGAATTGTTTGTCAAATATCAGGGAAAAAAATAAAATAATAAATAAATTTATATCATTACTCACTTATATAAATATACTAACAGTGTATGTTTTAGAGCTTTTTACAAAATTTCAAAGTCAAATACAAGAATACTGCTATTAATATTGAAGGAAGCAAAGAAGAGCAACGGAATGTTAAATTGGCAACAAGATTAACACAGAATCAATTGCACAAAAACAGCATTTTCATGTTGAATATATAAAAAAAGAATTATTTATATAGCCAGTATAAAACAATTAATAGCAAAAGCTCAGTCTCAAGCTTTCAGAGAAACTCAGTTACTTTGTATGATAATGAACTTCACTTCGTAAAAAATATTCCCAAGAATCAAAATTATAAGAAAGAGAATATATTAATTACTATTTCTAGGAGAAAAACAAAAATAACAGATACAAAACAACAACAATAAATGTTTATTTTAAATCTGACCTTAAAATAATATTGAAAATTGGATTAAAATTATTATTACTTCAGTTCACACATTTTATATTCTATACTGAATTCTCAATTTGTACAGTAAGAACTGTATTAAAATATATTTGACATTTCCAATTCACTTTATTTAGTACTCCTAATATATAATACCAAGAAGCTGTATCATAATTTTTTTTAATTATTTTATTATTATTTATATTATTTTTTCCCAACAACAAAACTAAATGGACCAATAAACATAATAAAAAAGTTTAGAAAAATCTGGGAAAATTTTATTTATAATAAAAAAAATGGCACTATAGATCCAATTACGCACACCAGCTATTTAAAAAACTGATTCCTTTCAGCAATTCATAATTTTTGAAACTTATCTGAATAGTTAACAGTTTGATAGTTATTGATGGCAAACTGATGAAAAACTCTTCAAAGATATTAGTATATATAGAATTACTTTAAAAAAATTTGTATTTTTTTAACAAGTTCCAACATATACAAATTACCTTGTAAATTTTATTCAGATAAGACTTAATTAGATGACAGAAAATACATGACAGGCAATTTTTCTCTGCATGTCATAAATTATGTTCTGCCAGTCACTGCTTATTAAAAACTGAAATATTATCTAATTAATGAATAAATAAATCCAACTTAATGAAAAGTTTTTAAAAACACAATTATTAATGAACATATTTTTTTCTTTTTCATTTCACTATGTTATATTTTTATTTTATTATTCAATATTATAAATATCCTTAGTATTGAAACAAAATTCTCAAATAATTTCCGTTAATATCCTTAACATTGAAACAAAATTTTCTCTGAAATGTAATATATAAAAGGCAATATCATTAATATAGAATTAAAAATATAACTTAAGTTGTAAAAAATATCAATATAGAATAGTGCAGTCAAATGACATACAAACAAAATAGGAATCAAGTGAAATAAAACTGCTTAAAAACGAAATTCTCAAAGAATACTTACCAGAAAAAGGGTATGACAATATACACAAGAAACTTGGCACATCCCAGGTAAGCTTGAAGGATAAGTAGTTTGTACAGGTGTAAGATTTATGATCCTTTTGCTAGTAGACAGAGGGAAAAAATTATATATCCATAAAAATTTTCTATCAACATTTAAAAAAAACATTAAAAAATAATGCAATATTTAACATAGTGATTACTGCGAAATCATTCTTTTATCAGTAAAATAAAAGTAGAATCTCCATATGTAATGCTAAGTGTAAAACTCGAGAATAGCTCAGCCATTTCGGCTAATTTTTAAAAAATATTTCCGTTAAGTCCCAAGGAAGGTTCTTAAAGAGAGAAAAATTGCAAGGAAAATAGTAAAAATGACACATTTTTTACTTTCCTGCTGAAAATCATTTCCCCACTGCCAAATGCACAAGACTTCAGTTTGTCTTTTTCTCTATGCTAATGAGGTTAGGCTTAGCCTGTTTTCACTCAATGATTTCAAATGATACTGTTTATTTATTTAGTATTTAATGCATTTAAAATTAAACATTGTTAATTAATCAATTTTTTAGATTCACTTTGATGTACTTTTGAATTAAAATAAAACAAAGGAAATTTAAAAGTTCTAATCTGTATTGCTTTACCAAAACATGTAGAAAATTAACACATTTGCACTGTCCCAGTTAAAAATTCACGCATGTGAAGTGTATTGTAACGGTTGACATCTGCATTTTCATAAAAAAATTGAATAAAAAGTTTTAAAATTATATTTATAATACTGTAATAGCCATTTCACTTTCGATTGATAAAATCGACTTGACTTGATTTTAAAGAAATACGAACTTGATTTGCTTTATTTCAGGTACACACAGTTAATAAATTGTTTTTAGGTTACCTGTGTAAGAAGTTGCGGGTAAAAACTAGAATTTTAATAAATTTGGTAGCTCAGTTTCACATTTTATCATATTTTTAAGTTAATATACTACTGATTTAACATTTTTTATATTAACCACTCAATTAGAATCAGTACAAATTTATTTATAAATTTTCCAGGGCACATTAGCTACACATTTCTTCATCAATTTAAGAAATTATTATTTAAGCAGAAGTTTAGTGATTATCAATAGTATAATAATAATAAATGAATAAAACAACTAGTTACCCAACCATTTTACCTTATCCTTCATAATATCTATATTTTCATATATTTATTTATTCAATAACTATGCTAATATGCTTTTAATTGTAGGGTCCAGAAGCCCTATGTTGCAGTCTAAGTTACCAAAATAGAAAATCTCCATTAATTATCCAAATTAAAATGTATGATAGGTCTGAAGATATTTTATAATATAACTGATTCATTCAACTAACTATAAATATTACATGTAATTATAACTAAAATTACTTTTAAAAAATGATAAAATTAATGCAATTATCTATTATATATATTGTGTCTTTTGAAACAATATCCTAAAAAAATTGCTATCTCCCAGTTTAACATATTCAATGTTAAAAACACGAGGAAAAGTATATATCAGAGAATGGAAGCAAAAAATAAGATTCATTTTACTTCCTTAAAATTTTTCATAACAATAAAAAAAACTATACATTTTATTTCAATCCCCCTTCTCCTTTACTTGTTAAAATAAATTAGATCCTATGTTATATCTGAATAAAAAGTTAAGATATTTACAAAATAAGCCTCAATTTGAAATATGGATTACTGGGATTAGACAGCTAATACAAAAAATATTTTGATACATGCATGAAAAAAAAACCTCAATTTGCTGACAAATCTGAAGATATAAAATTCCTTATAATGTAAAGAATATATGTCACAGGTATAGAAAATTTTTTTTTAGAAACCATTGCTTCAAAACAATACAAGTATCCAATATAAAAAACACTACCATATGATTTGCAGAAATTGCTCTTATTACATATTGTTGAAAAACAATAGTCAAATGTAAACAAATCATAATACAATTTTAGACTGATTCATTAAATGTTTTTATTGCTGCACTTAATTTTCTACTTTCTCATTTAAGGAAGCTGCACAATATTATAAGAAATGTTTTAGATATAGCTCTATAAATCCTGATTAACTTTGAAAACATAAGATATAACAAAGGAAATAGATATCAAAGGTTTTAATGAGAATAAAAATAAGCTTAGCCATTGCTGGATGGGATCTATGGAAATTGATGTCCATATTTTCCAGAAATATTATCTCACCTCCAAAAATTGTGTTTTTAATGATTTTTCATACAATATTTTATTTTTTACAACTTTTTATAAATAATATATAAATTGTAATTATTAATAATGTTAAGATGAATCTTAAATTACTTCTTAACACATTCACACAATTACTTTTGAAATATTTAAATGAAGATAAAAACTTTTTTGAACATAAATTCAAAATAAGGTTTTTCTATTACACTTTATTTTGTAACATAGTAACTTTTTAATAAGAAAGAATTACAATTAGTTTTGGTGAAATTAAATAAATACATTCTACATTAATATTTAAAACCTAAAAAGTCAAACTGCATAAACAAGCAGGTAATTAAAGTATAACAATTTTAAATTGCTCGCATTTAGATAGAATAGAATTATTTCTGAATACAAATCATTATTTACATATAATCTGACATATAGTTTTTGAAGATCTCATGCATATTAGAGGTAGATTTCTAACAGCTGGGCAGAAAGGTGTCAAAAGTTGATAAAAAGATATTTCTAATAATAAATTTTTTAAATTAAAATGCCAAATAAATTTTTAAGTACATGCATTTCTATGAATTATAAAATTTTAGAATATTGTCATTACTTTGAAGAGTGCAGTTGGCTCAATTGCTATTTGTCTCATTTCATTCATTTATTTATTTACAGAATTCTTAAACACTAGGTTCTGATTTAAAAAAATGGTGGATGTAAGCCAGATATACAACAGTTATGAGTCATAAAAAAGAATATATATGAGAATTCTAAAATAAATTTTTTTAATAAACCATTAGTATGATGCTTAGTAAAAAATATTATGTGGAACAGACTATTTTATAAAAAGGGCCTCATACCATTTACAGACTAAGAACAGAAAATGTCCATCCCACACGTTAATTTGATGAAAAGCCAAATTTGATAATACTATGGAAAATTTTGAAAAAAAAAAAAATAAATAAATAAAAATCTTATCAATGGGAAGTCAAAAATAACATAATTTAGAAAATAAAATACACAGTGAAAGCTTTGTGTGGCACAAGAATTTTATCAATTACCAATTCTTGGATAATAAAAAAAGATGCAAGGGAAAAAGATAAGCACAAAATTTAAAAACTATTTCATTATTTGCTATGAACACAACCCTAAATAATCATTAATTTAAAACTGTATTTATGATTTAATTACTGCATTTTCCATTAATTTAAAACTAAGATTAAAGAAACATATATAGGGTTTGGGACAGAGCACAAGATCCTATATAGTTCTTCACACATAAAAAGAAAAGCTCAAAACCCAAATTATGAGTAAATCAAATGTTTTTCTTATAACAACAGACGTTAAAAATGACAACTTTTGTTATATTTTCAACAACTGCAGTATATGCACATAATAGTAATATTAAAAGGATACATATTTTATATTATGCCCATTCACATACAGGAAAAAGAAAGTAGGAACTAATAACAGATAAAAAAAATTTAGCTAAGAGCTGCATAATTTATAAATATGAATATACGAATAACCGACAATGAAGAATTCTATTTTGGGGAATAACAGCAAAATAAACTAGTGTATTTTTGCAAGAACATTATTTTCTAAATATCAAATTAATTAAAATAAAAAAAGTATGTCGTTTAATTTATTTCAGTTTCATACAGTTCAGCATTTCACTATGCATAAAAACAGAATTTCATCAGGACAATAGAAAGGGGCACATATTAAGTAATCCAATAAAAAAGTAAAGCAACACAACATACCAGTTGTTTCTAGGACAGGCAATTCTTTGAGAACCAGCTTTACATATCAAGAGGCAATTACATGGGCACCTGACATACTTTTTCCCAGGTGGAGCACTTTTTATTGGCTAAAAAGTATAAAACATAAAATCAAATCAAAAATTCAATAAATATGAGAAAACTGCTACAATAAAAGTAAAATCAGGATCTAAAAACTATTTTAAATTAAAATTACCACTTTTCCCAGCGAGATATTTTCCGAAAGAATTTAAAAACAGATGCAAAGAAATTAGTTTATTTCCAATGCATGGGAATAAAATGTTTTAAAATAGTTTTCTTTAATATTATATAAATTCTACTGCATTTCTTTATAAATATTAATTATTAAGAATCACTGTTTTAAAATATAATTTAGGAATACCTATATTGCTTAAGTATTAAAAAATTACACACTAATTTTTTGAACAATACGAAATGTGAAACTTTAAAATAATTCAATTAATCAAATGCATGAAATTTACTTTTCAACAATTCCCTGTTTCTATCGAACAAAAATATTTAATACAATGCTTATCTGTAAGAGCACGTTTTCCATATCCTTTAAAAATCAAAATTCAATTACCAGTGGGTTTTTTTTTTTTTTTTTTTTTTTTGCATAGGAATGGCATAGTCAGAATCTTAACTTTTAGAAGCATACAATATGAAATACTTGTTCTACCATATTTTTAAAATCTTTCAATTATAATTTTAAATGCATTTTCCAATTTTTTTTTCAATTATGTTTGTGAACCAATATTTTAAACAAAGTTTCCATTTCTTTTTTAATTTTCTCTTGGATAATTAAAGGAAAGGTTCCTAAAATAAAATTTAAAAAATGAATGGATCGAAGATTCAAACTTTATGTTTGATACACAAGAATTTGATTTTTAAAATACGGAATTTAAATAAATGATTCAACAGTTTTCTATAATTTGCATCCTAGCTTTGATGCAGACCTTTATAACAGCTCTATTTTATTCAAAAATATTTCTTTTTCTTGGAAACCTTAAAATCAAAGAAAATATCAGAAATAGCAATCCAAAAAGAATTCATAATATAAACTTAGGTTAGTTTACATAAAATTATTTAACCTTTCGTGGAATTAAATCAAATACAAATATCTACCAATTATCAATATATAGAGGACAAGATATCTCTTTTAACCCTTAATAACCTAGAGTTTCAATTTTGATGCCAATCTTTTAAACCGAATGTTCACATTACTATTAGTTTTTTTTTATAGGCTGGCTGTACAAATTTTACTGTTGTATAATATTCTTTCCAACGAAATTAAAAAAAAATCAAATGTCATTATTGTTTCATTTTATCTATGACATATTACTTGCGCAGCAAAGTGAACAAGTAAACACATTTTACTAAAAGTTTTGTTGAATACAAATTTGATATATTATTTTCGCTATGAATCAATGTTTTGCATTATTTAATGCATAGGTATATCAGATTCCTTTATGGCGTTAATGCCTGAAGTATCAAAATTGATACCTGTTTTTTTTCTAAATAATTATGTAAAATAAATATTGTGGTTTTTTTAGCTATTTTTTCCTTCATCTAGACCCTCAAGCAAACACACAGTAATATTAAAAATAAATCACTTTCGTAAATCAGGCTACTAAGGATTAAGGGCAGCATATGCTCAATACTATAATGAAGATTAGCTAATATGTTAAGTAAGTATGTTGGGGAAAGACTAGATAATGATAAGATAAAAATATTTCCATGTCTTTTATTAATAAAATTTTTTAATAATTTCATTAAAATTTTCCTTTTAGTTATGAACAAAACGTTCATCAAATCTATTAGGTAATTTAGATTTCTCTTAGACACAAATTATTTCACTTTCATGTTTCAGTTTAAACAAATATACTAAAAGTTCTCAAATTTTATGTAAGCAATTCAATAAAAAATTGAGGTAAATCGCAAAATAACTAATAAGATTGACTTACAGTTGCTTCATTGCAGCTACTACATTTGACAACATGTTGGTCCCTCCTTCCAGTAATATCAATCATGAAGCCACATACCTTACATGTTATCATAGGTACCCCATGAGGGGATGGATTATAGGGAGGTGGCAATTCATCAGGCCCTATTGGAGGAACTGTTACATAGGTTGCTTGTCGATCTGCTTCTGGAGCTAAAGCATAAATTAAAGATTAAATAAATTATTCATGTCACATAATGGAAAGATTATATAAAAATGTAATCTTATACAACATAATTTGGAACAATCTTGATAATGTAAAGTGCAGTTAATATAATTTCAATAAAAGATGCTTACTGGGAATCTAATATTAACCACTCATGAAGAATTTCTCACTGTATGTGTGATGTTCAGATGTCTAAACATTTAAATAATTAATGATATGGCCATAATACTTATACATATGAGAATTTAATAATCTGTAACATAATTAAGAATGTTGACGTATTTTGGGTGGATTATTTTAACTCTCATTTTAATCTGTACTTTCAGTAAAAAGGTATATTAAATTTCGTTTATACAAACATTTGCATATTTTTTATATGTCTGTAAATATGCAGATAATGAACTTGTGGATAAATTTGATTTTAAATTTTAATGAATTTACATTCCAGATATTTAAAAGACATACTAACGAGATAATGTAACATTGTAGACGCACCGAAATTTATCCATCCAGCTCTTAATGTTTTGTAGACATTTTGTTCAAAATTTAATAAAAATCTAGGATTTTGGCATAACGATCACACATTGAATTTCATCTATCTAGTTTTAAAGCATGTGTCGGCTATTGTGTTTGTAGTCAGACAAACAGAATGACACACATTAATTCATTCTGTTCACATTTCTTTGATTCAAGAAGTTTCACACATACTGATGATTAGAACAAATTCTCTCAGCATAATTAGGATACAAAGGAATCAAGAATCTTATTTCAATTTATAGATACAAAAAATTTCAAAAGAACTATTGAACCAAGTTAATGAATTTAAATGACTGACAAAGAGAGAGAGAAAGAAATAATGAATTTTGTGAAACTGATTAAGAAACTTGAAATTGAAAAAATTATAATAATTGAAAGAGAACAAAATGAATTAAATTTTTTCCGAATATATCATTGAAGATAAACCTGAGTTTAGAAAATCCCAAATGCATTTGTTGAAAATAAGTAATCTGCAAGATCTGATTTCTTATTCTATAATTTTTTTTAATAGTGATAAATAAAAACATAAAACTAAAAGGATGTCAGAAGAAAGGTAAGAGGAAATGCTTCAGAATTTATGATATTTTAAGTTGTAGGTTGTGGTTAGACCTTTCGTGTTATTTCTAGAAAACTAATTATGAGGAACACATACTGAAGTTCTTTCTTATATTATTTCTTAATCTAATTTTTTTAAAATTTATATTACATAACGTATAATTAACTTTTTGTAATACAAAGGCTTCTAGAAATCAACTGACTTTTTAGAAAATTATTTACAATGTAAAAATCCAGGACAATTTAGATTTAACAAGTTATTCAAGTAAGTCATAAAAATAATTTAAAATTCTTTTAATTTTTTATAATAGAATAATTAATAATTTATTTAAAAGAATTATAATTTTAATTTGGAAAGCAAAGTTACTAATATAAGTTGAATTTACTTTGAATTACATTGAATCAATATTTTTTCAATAAAAAAAATATCAGATTTTTTTTTTTTCAAAAAGAATTGTTTTTAAAAACTTCATCTACAAAACTAATTATATATAAAAAAAAAAGAAAAAATGAAATCGATGATCGCAAATTTCAACTTATCAAGCGAGAATATGATTTTTAAGTCATTATTTAGCTTTATTATTTTAGGTCTTTAAACAGTTTAAGTCCGTTTGGAATAATCACAAGAATTTTCTATTCCTCTATAATAATTATATAATAGTTATTTTAAAAACTTTCACTTTTTCTAGCTGGCAAACAAAGTTTTGGAGCTCAACTGATTTTGAGATGAATAACAGCTTTGTCAAAGCTTTAGGTTAGCCCTTTAAAAAAGTATTTGCTTTCAAAGAAGCAAACATAATAATGCAATACTGATAGAAACAGGTAAAAAAATTCAACCAATAATTTCTGGGGGCCCATAAACTTCATTTTTTGTCTGTAAATTTCAGGTGGCACCAAAACCTTCTAACCAAAACATATTTTCACATTATTAATTAACATTTTTGAAATTATGCACAAATTTTGTTAGGTCATATCTGATATGGAAAGAAAAAAAATTAAAAATTAATTGCATTTAACAGATTGAAAGTTACATTTAATATGAAATAGCATGAAAATAAATACATTTATATAATTTAATTTCAATAAATATGCTCAATAATACTTCAATTAAATTATTTTATTTATATGAAATACTTTTTAGAATTGCTTTTCTAAATTTAAATAAAATTTTTAGTTGATAATAGTAAGATTATAAAATTTATGTACACTGCCACCCACACTATCAGTACATGAAACATTAATGACATACAATGCCTAATAGAAGCCTGATAAAGATAAGGACTATAGGGAGGCGGTAACTCGGCAGGTCCTATTGGAGGAGCTGTTGGGTACACAGATTGATGGCCGAGAGCCTGGGCTAAAAATATACATTGTATTAAAATATTTTCAAAAAAAAAAGTTACAGGAAACAACAGCAGAGTTAAAAACTGCTTGCTATAGGCAAGAAAAAAATAAAATATCTCCAAATTAATATTTTTCAAATGCATTAATAGCTATTAATAACAAATATTATTATTACTAACAAAATTTTTAGCTCAACAAATAGGAAATATACTGAGTGAATGTTAATTTGCTTTGAATGCACGAAGTAAGTAGTTTGAACTAATCTTTGTATCTAATCAAAGCCAGATCAGAAATCTCAAATGCTATCACAGTGCTATAAAAAAATTAACCAAATAGGCACTTACGAAGAGAAAATTTAAAACAGTGCAAAAAAAGAAGGGACGGCCAGAGCCAGCCTTCTCTACGAAGGGGTCCAGATACAAGAAACCAATTAAGGACTTAAATGTTTTGACCCCCCACCAATAAAAAGAAAGAAAATTACAAACACATATTACTATTGCTTGTTCATTTAATGCTTTATTTATTTTTTTTGCTATTAATTACAGCTGGAAAATCATTGATGTTTAGTGTAGCAAGTGCATTTAAGTGCTATGCACAAATGCTTGACCAAAGACAATTCTTCACTAATTTTAATTTTCTGAAAGAGTGCTCAGTACTTAAAAAGTAACTGGCAATGTAAAGAAAAGTTTATCACAGTTCACACATTTAAAGATAAATTCTAATGGCTATTAATTAGTATGAACTGCAATATGAGTCGGGAGTTAATTCACATCTCTTTCATTCAAAAACAAATCTCGTAGCAAAACAATTATTTGGATTAGATTTTTATCTATATAGATATAAAAAGTTAAAGTTTTAGGAACATTTTTCTAATACATATTTTTCTGGACTTTTTATTTTAGTGATTGATTTGAAGTAATTTTAAATCTTCTAGCTGTACAATAACAGTAGTTACAGAAATAAAAAATAGGGTAAAAGTGAAATTTAGTGTGCCCTTTGCAGTACCAAAGACGTCAACTTGCCAATAAAGATGGCGGACAAAGAAACACTTCTCTGGAATAGTTACAGTTATCACTTTCCACAATATAATTATAATTTTTTACTGATAAGTATTGTTTTTTTTTTTCAGATCGGCTGCACCAGTCTGTTGGGCATCTGTAAAAGGCCCAGGACAGAATTTTTTAACTTAAAAAAACATTTTAAGTCTTTGTAGCACATTGAATTTAAGGACTGTGTGGATAAGAGGAACAGTACATAATCAAAAGAAGAGAAAGAATGGAGGAAGAAGCAATCAAATAATTTTCCCATACAAAATTTCAAAAAAGCATTCTTTTTCCTAACATCATCAACTTGTAAAAAAATTTATATTCCACAAAACCTTCATCCATTCTACAACTTGGAAATATTTTCTTCCATTGCATTTAATCAACATCCATTCTTGTGCAATTAACGAAATAATAAATTATGAAAAAAACTAAATGGTAGAGCAAAATAATTATAATAATAACTACCAGAACTGTGAAGAATTCCATTGCATTCGACTTTTAAAGTAAGAATGCAGATGATTTCGTAAAATACAAATACAGACCATTTTTTTAAGCGCATATTGACAATTAAAAACTGCAAAAGAATGTAGATTTTTTTTTGTTTGTGTCCACATTAAAAATAGAGTAGTAGTGTCTTAATGTTGTAAAAAACTTTTAATTATAATAAAAAACAAAATTAAAATCTTTAAGTGATATTTATTATTTTTAACATTTTTCATAAAATAGTCATAGTTCATGTTCAACTCAACCTTTGTTAAAAGTAGTGAACAAAACAGCCTTAGGGTTGCTAGAAGAGTGTTCTGTTGGGTTGTCATATTGGCGACAAACTTAGGAGGCAGACTAATCTTCGCTTTAACTGAAAATAATATCTAAATTCCTTAACCGGGGTTTTTATAATTTCATCTTCTGCTATTTCCAAATATAATTTATTTTTTCTTTTTTGAATTTGTTTTTCAGGAAAATATTCTGAAAATTTCAAATTACATGTAATCACTTTTGCTTTTACTAATAATGAGTTAAGTTTTTTTTTTTCTTAAATTTTAGATTTCAATTTTAATAATTAATTAAAAGTCAAGTTGAAAACAATTGTTTTTAATTAAAGCAGTTTATACATAGTGTTATTTTTGAATATGATTCTTTTAGCTTTGGAGACCACTTTATTCATGTTATTTGAATCAAATTCTTCTAGAACATTGCATGTTTGTTCAAACTGTATATAGACTGCTTTGACCAAATTTATTTTAACTTTTAACAATTGTTACATAATGGGTTAAAGGTAGCATTTAAATTTTTTTGTAGAATCCTTCATCAATTTGTAGATGCAGACAATAAACAATATAAGTGTTGCTATGCCCTCAAAAAGAACAACACATATTAATGGAAGTGGCATCAAAAATTTATAAATAAAAAGTGTGATAGACAAAACACTTAAATTGATAAGGGTTACAGTAATTTTACAATACTGTACACCTTTATACAATTTCACATAGAATTTAATTCCAGTTTAAGGTACTTTTTCATTAGCTAAGTCTCAGCGAAAAATCACCAAAGAAATGTGACAGAATTCTACATTATTTAGCAATTTTTAACTATCGTCCAACTAATAGAAAAGTACCCAGTTTAATAAATAATTTATTATAGTTAATAATGTTCTACATTTCATCAGTTTTTATATATGGTCATAGTAATAATTTTTTTTATACAAATTTGTTTCAGCCTAATGAATGTGTGATACAAATTAGAGATACAATATATATGTTTGTGTGTGTCTGTAATTCAACCACAAGATATCCAAATTAAAATACACTATTTTTGTTCAAATTTATTTTTTTAAAATGAATATTAAGAAATCATTCAAAGATATTTGATTAAGTTAAACTCCAGTAAAATTATATAATTGAAATAAATGTTATGCTATTATTCTTAACTATTTGGTTTCTTGAAAATCAACTATTATCTTAAGTCTTAAAATTATATAACTTTCTCCTTACTTAATTAATAAAAATTATATCAGCAAAAAAACTTAATATTATTGTTAAATATGCCAAATTTTAGTTTTATGAAAACATTCTTTTAGTATTTATACAAGAAACATTTGTGTGTGTGTTACTTTCTTACAGCTAAATGAGCTTTCAGATTAGATAATAATTTCATTTTCCTTAAATACCAGGTTGGGGAGGATGGAGAGAACAGCTGGACAAAGATATCAACTACACATTTGTTCTGTATGCTTATATTATCTACTATAAATAATTTTGGTTCACTCATCTATTGGGCTAGTAAGTCATTTGATATATTACTGGAAAAAAATTGCTTTCTTAGCTAAATGATTACTTCTTCATAAGTGCATTACCAATATAATTTAAATAATGCTCAATGTTTAAAATACACACAATACTTGCTGTGAAGAATAAAAAGCATTTAATTTTATGACATAATAAGTCATGCAACATGTAAATCAACTGATTGTATATGTTATGGTTTTTATAAAAAAGCTCATTAAAACTGGCAATATTATATTTCCTATCTATAAATTATTAGCATAAATCCTTTTCTGCCTACATCTTTCCAAATATGGATAAAGATAATTTTAATATTCTTTAAAAATTTCAAATAAAAATTTTGTAACATGAAAGGTATATTTAATGGTATTCAAATTGACTTTTTTCTAAATGTTTATTCAATAGCTTGATTGTTCAATAAACCCATACCTTAAAAAAATATTTTACACATAAAAAGAACAGTAAATCCCAAGTACATAAAATATAAACTTATAGAAATGAATTCACAACTGAATTATCAAATTAAAATTAAGAGTTAAAGCTTATTAAAAAAATTGTCAGATATGAAATATATTTAAATGAGATGACTAAAATCTTGATTATTCCAATTAGAATAAGTTTATATTATATAATCCTAGAAAAAACTAATATTCTTATAATAAAACAGTAAAATGTATTTAAAACTTAAAAAATATATAGAAATCAGTAAAAAATACCAAAAGTCAGATTAAAATAAAAAAATTCCATTAATACTCATGCCATGAAAAAATTTATTTGCATTACAGTAAAATAACTTTTGTTCATACATAAACACACTTTTAATAGATAATCACACATTAAACTTATACAACTCTTTATTGGATACAACTCTTTATTGGATATATAAAGTAAAAAACGGCTTAGCATTTACTTTTAAATACCAACATTTTTATAGAAAGCAATGTTAATCAGCAGGGCTATTTTGTTTTAATAAAAGAACGCAGTAATGTCTTTTATTCTGAAGCAAAGCATAATTGGTACAAAATGCAGGTTAATAAACTTACTCCCTTTAAGATGGGAATAAAAATTATAATATAAATGACCCACCATTTTTTTTATTCACCATAGTTTAAATTTACAAAAAAAAATGTTAATCCATTAATGCCGTACACGTGACAATAAGAATAAGATTTCCTCTATGTTATTATTATAGAAATAAAAAAATTCTTTTTACGAAATAAATTGCAAGACTTATATATTTCAACTAAATTTTAAATGAAATAAATGCATTTTTCTTAAGTTGAACACTATGCAGACTAAAATTAGACTTTTGACATAATGACAATCAGGAAAAGAAAACAAATGACGGAATATTTAACGAATTCTAATTGCAAATTTGGGATGGAAATTAATGACATTTACTCATTAATTTTTAAAATAATTTGCCGTAGTCATGTAGTCTATTATTTTTACTGTAATATAAAATAAATGCATTATCTCTGTACGCAGAAAAGGATAGTAATTGTTTACACTAAGAAATAAGTTTTGAAACTCTATGAAGATAGTGTTTTGGGTAAAAAAAAAAGACATACCCTCAGATGACTGACCATAATGCAAATTATTATAATCATTTTCATTATTTAGAAGAGGAGATTTTTCAGTTGACATTTTGTTATCGTATTAAATTTAGACTAATTTCACAGAGACATCAGCTGACTAATGGAGGGATGACAGAAGATTGTTGCCATTTTCTATGCTTTTACATATATATTAAAATCATTTGTTCACCATTATATCATGCTAGAGCCACAAATGTTCCTAATGTCTTTGAACGTTGAAAGGGGGAAAAAAACTTTAATGAAATGTATAGTTCTAAAGCATAACAAGCATTCATTCTGTTAGCGAATTTTTTGTTTACTGAATTTATCAAATTATTCTGAAATTTGAAGCTTTAAAGGGGTTAAGGCCCTATCACACGGCAAAATATCGTCGGCACTTTCCCCAACAAACGACGACGAAAGTGACGTCACTTCAGGATTTGCTGTCTGGTAAACCTAAAAACTTAGGTTTACGTTATAGTGCATTTATCGCTCTTTATCCGTTTCTCCGACTTAGTGAATATCGGCAGTTTTCTTATTTCATAATTCGTGGGATTCTAGTCAAGACTGTGCTTAAATTTATAATTAAATCCTGGATAATTTCTTAAAGTGATCCGATTAGCTTTCAATGAATATAAAAGCCCATGGTAGCAATAATAGTTGTAATTTTTTTAAAAAACTCAAACTATCTTGGAATTTGTAGATATGTAAATTACGAAGCCAATGCAATAAAATTCCATTGCTTTAATACATTGCAATTATATTGATGCATTATTGAATTTATTGGAATTGAATCACTTTTGCTTCTAATTTAATTTTTTGAGTGCTTTATACAATGAATATAATAAGGATTGTAAAATGAGACAAGTTGCACATTTATCGAATTTAAAAATACTTTTCTAGCCATTTTTTCTTTTGAATGTCTTTTTCATTTCTAATAGTATCAATCTTATTGTCAGTTATTGTAAATATTTATCGTACCATTCAACTAATTGTAATGGTTTCATCAAAATCAATAACAATGAAATGTGAAAAATAATAAAACTTTTTAATTATTCTTATTAACAGTTTTGTAATTATTTTTGTAGTAATAATGACTAGTTAGTAGTAGTTTTTGTAGTAATAATGGCAATTGTTTCTAATTTATCAAAATTAGTAACAATAAATTCTGTAAAATAATGAAACTTTTTAATTTTTCTTAGTAACAGTTTTGTAATTATTTTTGTAGTAATGATGACAAGAAAAAAAAAATGCTGATTTTGTGTTTGTATTTTATAAATTACTATAAATTTAACTAATCAATATTAAATTTAAAACAAAAATATATTGAAAAGAAAAATGATTTGTGGTTGTGCATTCAATTAAGCTTAAAAGGTGCATACCATCATCGATAGTGCTGAAATTTTAAAATCATTTTTAAGTACCTTAAAAGTGCTTATTTTTCTAGAAAAGAGCAAATAAAACAAAAGGTGATAAATAAAACAGAAGAGGGGGGCCAATACATTTAAAATAAAATTAAATAACTTTTGAAATCAAATGATTTTTGTCTATATGAAAACTGATATTTGTTGGATCCATCTTGACAAATTTTAGGTTTTGTGTACATAAAAATAAAAACTACTGTGTCTAGATGTGCAGTGCAAATAATTAAATTTAGGAATTTGAAATATGGCAAGAAATTGATTCTAGGACATAAAATATTTACTAAGAACATATTTTTTTGGATTTTAATTAAAAATAAAAACAATATTTAAAAACATTACCACCATATCATTGATTAAGAAGTATTTTTTACTCTTTTAAATTTGATTGAATGTTTATTCCCTCCTATTTATTTTTTTAAATTAATTTTTGAGAAAGTATATTTAACTCAATTTGTATTTATCATTCTTTTAATTAATTTTTATTTTCCCAAAGAAGTTCAAAATTATAAAACAATTAATTGAATAGGATTCTTCATTTGATAAATATTGGTAAATTCTAAGGCATTACACTATTTAGACTCGCTCATTTCTAAAATTGCTCTTTAAAAAAATTTGTTAAATGTTTTGTTTTCATTTTATTTGCAACTACAGAGCTTGTTTTTTTAAAAAAAATCTTTGTGGATTTATTACCAGTATTTGTGATACATAGGAATCATTAAATAATTTTCATTCAATAATAATAATCAAAAAATAATTTTCCAAAATATGTTATTGCATTTTCCTTAGTTTTTTTCAAAGCTAAAGTATTAAAACTTCATTTATCTTTACATGGATATTAAAATACAGGTTTGTCGTAAAATTTCAAATTGCCAAGCATTTAAATAAAATAATAACCTCCACATTACATCAGGAATGAGAAGCAATAAAACACTTGTTTTTTAATCTGACCATTTCCAAGTGTGTGGTTATTCTATGCATCTTTCTCAATGCAAATGTATAATCAGAAATATCATTCTAAATTAACTGTTAATTTGTTAAATTTAAAGAAAAAATGTGGAAAAAGAAGCCTGAATTTTATTGTCTATCATCTATTAAAAAATAATTTTTGAGAATGTATATTGGACTCAATTTGTATTTATCATTCCTTTAAATAATTTTTATTTCCCCACACCAGTTCAAAATTATAAAACAATTCCATTCCAAAACTATTTCTAATGGTATCTACAGTAGTTTTTTGCTAATGATAAAAATATGATCTTTTTATATTTTTGTCAAAACCAAATATGTTTTATATTTCTTCACTATTTAGTCTCACTCATTTCTAAAATTGCTCTTTAAAAAAATGTTAAATGTTTTGTTTTAATTTTATTTGAAACTACAGAGCTGTTTTTTAAAAAAATCTTTGTGCATTTATTACCAGTATTTGCAAAAAATAGGAATCATTAAATAATTTTCATTCAATAATAATAATCAAAAATAATTTTCCAAACTATGTTATTGCATTTTTCTTAGTTTTTTCAAAGCTAAAGTATTAAAACCTCATTTTTTTACATAGATAATTAAAAACAGGTTTTTCTTAATTTTTTTAAATTTCCAAAAAAAAAAAAAAGAAGAAGAAAAGAATATTATTTAAAAAAAAAAAACCCCTCTACATTACATCAGGAATGAGAAGCAATAAAACATTTGTTTTTTAGTGTGCCCATTTCCAAATGTGTGGCCATTCTACGCATCTTTCTCAATGCAAATGTAGCATCAGAAATATCATTCTAAATTAACTGTTAGTTTGTTAAATTTAAAAGAAAAAAAATATGGAAAAAGAAGCCTGCATTTTATTGTCTATCATACAAAAGGTGATTTCGTTTTTTGCTAATGATAAAAGTATGATCATTTTTATATTTTTGTTAAAACCAAATAGTATGTTTTATATTTCTGCAACATTGTAGGAACATCTAAGTATTAAAATTTAAAATCACTATTATATTTTTAACTCTAACATTGAGTTAAAAATTTTTAATTATGTAAAAGCTGTTAACAAACTATTTAAGGAATTACTATAATCAAAAGATTATATTATTATTTGAATAAATAAAGACTGAATATGGTCAAATATATTTCACATAAAGAAAACAATTCACATCAGAATTAATATTTTTTTTTTATTTACTTAAAAATATCCTGTTGAATATCTGAAAATTCCATCACAATTTCACAATCCTTCTAGATAACTATACCCCATACGGTAGTGCCAGTTTTTTTAAAGTGGGGGCAATAAGTTGTTCCACAGAATGGAGAAAAGATACCGTAGTTTTACTTCGCTTTTTTCATTCTGTCGAAACTATTTTTAGTATTTAGCAATATGTAACATTAAATGCATGCTTTTTCAATATTATTGTAGCGCCAACCGATCCCTTTCTTGGCACACTACGTCACAGAAAAGTTTCACATGATTGGTTGAATTTCGTTTGTAAACAATATTTCCCTCACTATCGTGGACATTTTCAAGCAGGTTAGAAAAAGTTGACGATGACGGAAAACTTGCTTGACCGGTTACCAGAGGGCACAAATCGACAACTATCGACGAAAGTTTCGCCGTGTGATAGGGCCTTAATTTTGAAATAAAAATTTGACCGTTTCATTAAAGTAAAATATTAACGCTGTTTTAATCTTTTGAATCATTTATAAAATATTAATAATTAATTTGAGAGGCATTTCAAGTTTGGTAATATTGAAATAAAATAAAAGATAAACAAAAAATATTTGTTATTATTATGTTTTATTAAATTTTTAATTAATTCTGATTTTTTAAAAAGCAAACTGCAGTTATAATTTCCTTATAAACTTATTATACTATATTTTTTAAGTTATTGGCGAAAGTAGAAGGGGGGGGGAGTATCAATGTTTCTGTTTACTTCCGAAAGGTTATGTCAGTGAAGTATACCGCATATGCTGCAGTCACGTGCAACTGCAGAAGCAATTTCATTGGTTGGATATAAAAAGGTCATATAGAAAACAAGTACCTGTACATTGAGTAGAACAGGAAAAGAGGGAGCAAAGAGGATGTGGTAGCGTCTTTGTTGTCCGTGATATGTTTATATTTCATGTAAATAATGTATAGTCATTTACAATAGATCATTTTTATGAACTGTTCGTCTGGATGTGAGATAGTGAAGGAGTTGGATTGTGTCTTCCATCGGAAAGGGTAAATTTGTTTCGTTAAGTTGCCTTTTTAGTTTTGATTTACGCTCTAAGGTGTAACGGTGACGTGGTACACCGATTGTCAGTTGGAAGGCTATACAGATTTGCCCAGTTTTTTTTACTAGGTGCATCTGGATCAACCTGGCATTAGTTAAACGAAGAATTGGAAAGTTTGAGTAATAATTTGATTGATAGGCTTTCTGTCGCTGATTTTAAATCTGCAGAAAGCCATTGCAACAGCTGACCTTATTAGTCTGAAGTAGAGCGTTCTTTGATCTTGATAAAAATGATGGAAACGATCGACGGAGGCTGTAACTATATGAGAATTGTTCAGCACGGCGTTCATCTTAATTTGAATTCTGCACTATGTAGTTTGGTGACACCGCCTCGTCGCACTGTAAAAACCAAGAAACGGATGTCAACGCCAGTTGATATTCCGCAGTTGAATTTCCAAAGCCCTCCGCCGTGCAAAGCACCTGAGAATCAAAGCAAATCGCTTCCAAGAGGTTCTGCGACCAGGTATAGTCCGTCCAGACTGTCACCCAGTCAGCTTGATGGTAAAGGATTCTACGCTGGTGCCAAGTTTGGGGAGAGGCCACCCCCTACAGAGCTGCCCAAACCTCCTAATCACTGGGTGAGTGATCGAGAGAACAAAAAGGGATCAGAAGAGCTGAGCTGCATCGAAATGACAAATACTTTGAAGGTTCTATTAAAAGTTCAATCATAAATGCGTGTGCCACTTCATCAAAGAACTTTTTACATTTGATGTTTATGGATGCTTAGGGTTGGTTTCATAAAATATTTAAAATGCATACATTTATGGGAAGAAAGAACTGAAGAGGAAGGAACTTGTTTTATTTGTGAAAAGCAATCTTTGAAAAATAACGAGTTTGCTCTTGTAAAATTTAATTTCTAATAATAAATTCCTCTAAATTCTGTATTTTTCAGTCATGCAACTAAGATTTTCTCTTTTGTTAAACTTTTAATTTTTTAAAGCTAAATATATGTGATTTTTTTTTTTGGATTTTATATTTTGAAAAGTAGTAATTATTATTATTTGATGAATGTGATTCTTAATATATATATGTATTCTTCGATGTAAATTTGTAAAAAAATATTTAAAAAAAAGAACCAAAAAAAATTAGATATTAAAAAAATTATTGAACTGTTTATTCACCATTTTTAAGTTCCAACCCTGAGCATTTTACTTAATGGATTTAATATATTTGATTAGTGTATAAATATTGAATATTTTCATCAACAAGGCTCGGATATAATGTTCTGCCATGTTTTACAAGTCTAGTTTTTGTGATTGTCTTTTCTTTTTTTCTTCCAAAGTTTTAAATATGTCATTCCTAATAATATAAGATGTCTAAATTTTTTTTAAATGTTTCATTATATTTTAATTCAATGCTTCTGTATTATTATAAATTCATTGTACAGTAATAAAAGTGATACTCTGAACAGGTATGATTTTTTTGTGATAGCATTAAAAAGCCTCTAACAGAATTAGTTGACTAAGTTCCTAAAGTATTAGAGTGGTAACTTTTTTTGTTATAGGCTTTTTATATTTAATACTCAAACCTGTTCAAGTATAATTTATTACTGTAAAAGAAGGAGCTTTCTTTTATTTCATCATCTCGCAAGGTTTTGTTAACTTCATTCGTTGCCTTTAATTTTTTTTTTACTATCTTATATATATATTTTAATTATTTCCTCATGTAAGAATTGTGGCAAAATCAAAAGCGAATGGTATATTTACTATTTAGAATATTTCCTAGTCCTGGCTTTTTTTTTCTTCTTAATTTAAGGTTCAAAGTCATATAATTTTTATTATGAAGATTAAATTCATAATGTGGAGGCTTCATTAATAAAATTTGCTCTTACAGCCAAAATTGTATGATAGATCATTAGCAACTGTAAATACTCATATTTGGTCATTCTTCATTAGCTGTATGACAGACATGTTTTTATCTTTGGAAGAATTTCCTTTATAAGAAAAAATTTTCATATTCTTATGAAGTTAAATTATTGAAAATGTCCTTTTTATAAGAAAAGTAAGAATTGTAACTTTATTTTTTGCAAAGAAAAAAAAATACAATTTTAAGTAAGATAAAAAAAAAACATTTTTGTGTAAATGGTTTAAATAAAATTTGTATATATGCTGGATGTTTTCTTTTACCACTTAAAGATAAAAACATTTTCTCAAGCCAAATGAAAAGAAGTATAAGCTTCCATTTTATTAATTTTTACAGTTATAGTAAATTTATTTGATAAGAAATTGTTTAATAATTGAGATTTTAATATATTAATGGTATTAGTATATTCTTAAGATTTAAAGTAGTATTCCAAGTAGGTAGTCTATTAAAAAAAATTATTTATTCTTTTAAGACTGGTTTCAACAAGGCAGAATTTTTTCTAAAATTGATTTTTGTGTTTCTAATTTAATAATTATCTAATTAGAAGATAATAGTCATGCTTTACCAATTGCTCTTCTCTGAAGTAATTAGTACTGTTTACTTATTTTCAAAATAAACTAAATTTTTAAAAAGAAAAAAAGCTTTTTGTGCAGCTTTTATATGCAATATATCCAAGCCTTGTTTGTATATGACATTTTTGAATTACTGTGTTCAAATTCTTTTACAAATGGTTGCAATAGTTGAGCACAGTTTAATTCAGAAGTAAGTCACCTTTTCTCTCTTTGTTATATTGTTTTTATGCATATTAAAGCTTCAGATTTGTCAAAAATATTATTCTGTGTCTATGTAAATTATTTTAAGGGGAAAAGAAAAGCTATTTTGTGAAGTCCTTAATCCTCAAAATCTTAGATTTGATTTATGGGGGAAAATAATCTACAGATTGTTGTGTTAAAGTGTTTTATTGTGAGTATTTGTTGATGTAACATATCTACAGAACCTGTAAATTTGCTGTTTATTAATTTCTGCCCTTCTTTTTTATGTTTGTAAAAAATGGAGTTTATTATCTGATGAAAGAAAAAAAAATGTACTGATATTAAAAGTAGAAATTTATTTGTATTATAGTTTTTTCATCAAAATTATTCAAAAAGTTATTATATTTAGATTTTCTATACAGAGTTTGTATTATTTGCTAGACATTCCTCTTGAATTTTACTTGCTGGGATTGCAGCTTTTTTTTTTTTTATCTCCGGTGATATAAATATAATTTATTGGTCATTAGTTGACCAAATTAAAATTTTGGAAGTGTTGGTTAAAAATATTGGTTCCTATTCTTGTGTATATATTTCATAATCCTTTTTTTAATTTTTTTCTTTATCTTTTTTTCATTTTTATTCAAAAGTTTGTTTTTAAAATTTTTCCATTGACTTGATTATGCAGTTATTTTTTTTTCCCCATTGTAGTTAAATGTACAGATTTTTTTTCAAAAACTATTAATTTTTTAAGAATCGGATGTTGAAAAGATTTTGGTCTCTTCTATTGTCAGATTGATTTTTTTATAATATATTTTAAGGAAATGTATAAAAATTTGCTTTATTGACATTTCTGAAGCTTTAATATTAATGGATGTTATAATATATGTGACTCTGTGTGTATAATGTGCAAAATGAATGTATTTTTAATCCCTGTGAAAAGTTTAAAGGCAATGTGTTGCAAATTGAGTTTTAGTTTTATTTCCTAAGAGTGGATCATCTTTTGAGAATAATTTTTCTTCTCAAAATGATATCTGCGTTCATATGCTCTTAAACTTGGATTCATCTCTCCAACATTGTTAGTGCCCCTTGTTGGCTTGCTTTTGTCTAGTCACGAAGACATTTTTCCTGTACCATTTAAATGTTGTGGAATATATTTTTTATCAGCTTTTGTAATTGGTGCCAGCATGAGAGGATTTAGCTGTGATATTCATCTTTTTCTCTCAATGGAACAAAGTCAAAATCCTAAACATCAGCTGCCAAAGAAAGAATCTCCATGGCGACTCATCTCTAGCCATTCCAGTAAGGAGAAGGACTGGGCTTCTTAGACTGATTTCTAGAGTGTGTGATTGCAGCAGCCCCATTTTCAAATATCTGCTTGCAACATTCCACAATTCATACACATTGTCACTTAACGCACATGTTGGAAATGTTTTTAAACATGTGGTCTGTTGTGATCTCAAGTTTAGCGGTGCTGATATCAAAAATCAAAGTGCTTTGTGACCTGTCATGCAGAGAAAAGACTCTCACTATGTATGCCATCAAGAGACACTAACTAGTATCTTATGTTGAAGTGGTTAACAGTGTTTTTTGACTGCAAGCCATCAAATTCTTAAATTAGTGCTATAGACTCCTCGCCAAAGACTTTTAATCTTTTCCCACTCTACATTTGTTTTCTGTCCATTTTTTGAATTTTTTTTCTTTTTTTGGTTTTTATTTAGGTCTGTACTTTTACAAGACCAAATCACTAATTGTATTATACCATATCATATAAATAGATTTCAGGAAAACTGCTTATCTGTTTAAAAAAAATTATTTTAATATTCCTTTTGTAAAAAGTGAAATAGTATTAAAAATAACTTAAATGTTTAATTATTGAACTGAACAACTAACATTAAAAAAAAAATTCTTTGCTTAGATTTTTCTTCTTTTTCCATGTATTGAAAGATGCGATAACATGCAAATTTTTTAAAATAATGAAATAAGCCCTTTTTGGGTTGAAATTTGCAAATTTCATTCTTTTAGCATTAGATTTTTAAAGATGTTATTATCTGGTCATAACATCCATGATCCTTGCCAAAAACGGGCCACAATGAGCCTCTTGGTCGAGGTGATACCCCCATCAATGATGGATAATAAAGGGCAATTCATCAATGTAATGTTTAAGATTTTAGACTTTTTCTAATATATTTTGTTAATGAATTGCCCTTGGGGACCCGTTAGCCATGGCACAGCAGAACAAAATTGGTTTCTGCTGATAATTATCTCCCTCTTTAACTTTCAGGAAAATGTTGGTAAGTTTTGACTGGAGTTATAATTCACTATTGCTTGTAATCTTCCGCACTTTCTTTTCAAGGTAAAGTTTAAAGTTAAAAAAAATTTTAGAAAGAGAATGATTCTATATAATAATATAAATATTTCTATAATGATTGAATTATTTACTTTGTTTGGCATTGATGTTAGATGATCCACTTGCTCATAGCCTTCTGTGTTAAACAGAAATGTCACTAACTATGATATATTTCACACTAGTAGATTTGAGTAATGCTTTCCCATTATAAATTTAATGTTTTAATAGAGAAGTTCAAAGGTTCTTGATTTTAGTATTCCTTTAAATTTTTTCATTCTTAAATGATAAAAAAAATACAATCAAAATTATTTAAATATATCTGTCCCTTGAGCATTTTTTTTAAAGAAATAAGTAATCTGATGCCAAGTAAAATGCAGTAATATTTTCTTGCATTTTAATTGTAAAATTATAATATAAGATGTTGCTTTAGATAAAAAATAATTGTACTGTTTCAAATTTAAATGAATATCTGTGATATTTTTCAAAATATTTTAATGTTATTTGTTTTTGCATACATTTTTTGTTATCATATTTTTTTAAATTTTACTTTTTTTTTGAAGTTGCAATGTGCCATATAATCTGACATTCTTAGATCTTGTATATTTTTAAAATTGTGAAAATTTATGTAATTTAAGATTTTTTATGCATTGTGAACAAATAATAAAGCATCGACCATTAAATGACTTGGTTATTTCTCTGTTGCAAGTGGAAATGGGTATAGATATTTGAATAACACTGAAGCAAGCAAATTTAATGTGTTAGCATTAAAAATAAGTAAACATATTCTTAAAGGTGGTTTATGCAGTAGTTTTCTCTGTTAAAATAATAAATTAATTTTCATTGACATTAAAAGAACTTATAAATGCATTCTGAAAAGGCACAAGTGATAAGGGATCTAAGTTTCGAGGCTATTATGGCCAAGAGAAAAGAAGAGGAGTGGTATTCTAAAAATGCTTGTATATTCCCAAATAAAAGTTTTATTTTTCCTGTCCAAATAAAAATTGGCCGCTTTGTTTCGTGGCCTGACTAAGGAGCATACGAGACGGTTGCCACGGGCCCAACATAAGTGGGGGGCCCCAAATCGAATAGCAATTTTATGTTATGTTTCCTTCTTGAAAGAATATTCTTCATTATTAAAGTAGTGAAGCAAAGGGGCCCCCTAAAAGTGTTTGCCCCGGGCCCCCACTAGGCTAAGTCAGGCCCTGCTTGGTCTTTAAAAACTTTTAGAATTGTTCAGTTTTTTTTTTTTTTTTTTTTTTTTTTTTTTTTTTCAAAATCTTGCACACTTAGTATTTTGGTATTACGTAGTAAAGTGATAAAAACTGATTATGTAGTTTAACATAAAAGTTTTTTACTTTTCAACCAATTAAAACCAAAATTAATCACAAGTTTACAATTTTAATTACAAGATCGTATACCATATTTTAAGTTACTCCGTTTTTGAATATGTACAGATGGTTAATCCCTTCACGAATATGGTTTAAAATTTGATATAGATTTTTCTTTTAAATGCTAGAATTAGGTAGCTAATTTTATCTATCAAGGACTTTTTTTTTTATTATTGCCAGCTTGCACTCGGATTCTGATATTAACTTTTCCATGAATGAATTTTGTTCATAATTTGATAAGTACATACAAATTTGGTGAGAGGTAAGGATTTTTTTTTTTTTTTTGCTATACTTATTTATATGTAACAGCAAAATGCTCATCATTTAGTGAGTTACTACAATTGCCAGCATATGATCTTGCTGGCCCCAGTTCTAAGAAAAGGCTTAGAGCAGCAATCGACAACGTCTACACAGACTACCTATTTGTGAAAGAAAGAAAAAAAGAAACGATAATCTTCTGAGCGCGAGATGAATTATTTAAAAGTAAGAAATCGTAAACAAACTGGAAGATGACGTCACTTCATAGAAACGATAAACAAAAAGCCATTCATTGTAACTTTAATTAAATATTTAAAACAATACTGGCAAAACAAATGCGGTCAGGTGACTCGCTATCCACCAATGAAAAAACGCATATGTTTTGTATTCAAATTTCGGAGACACCAAAACCTCCAAACCAAATCATCATCTCACATGATTAAAGAAAACACACTATTAGAATTCTTAATTTAATTGCCAATTTAAAGGTTTATAAAGTGTTTCAATTTTTTTTCAAGCCATAGATTGCAACAATAAGCTATACGCATGAAATTTTTCTGATTTTTTTTAAAAAAGTTATTAATTGAAATAGTTAATCAAATCAGTTCCCATAGTACGGCAATTGCAGCGCAAATCCATTAAAATTATCTTTATATATATAAACAAAATGTTATCCCTTTATTAATAATTCCGTCATATAGGTTAAATAAACATTTCTATCAAATTTCATAACATTAGAGCTTTATGCGCTCATATAAACTTTTTCTATTAATTTTAATGTATCCTTTAAACTTTCAAATTATAATTGGTATTCCAAATTGGATGTGGAGGTACCCGTGACACACCGCTGAACTCCGACACGCCACGATTAACTAAGAAAAATACTGTTACAAGCGGGCGAACGCCCCTGAAACGCACGGAAGGGATAGCGATGGCGTCGAAGAGCTTGGCACCAGCCAGGTTGGTTTGGCGAAAGGAGTAGTCTGGTAGCCACTGGATCGCTCGCGGTGATTTCCGAAGCTTCGCGTCTCCCTCGCCCGGCTATATAAGGAACGGTCTGCCGCAATTGGCAGTTCCTCTCTTTCGGAAGAGAAGCGTCTTGCTGGACTAGCGGATGACTGTTCTTGTTTATCAGCGAGCTGTGTTTACGTTTGCTGTTAACGTTGTGTTATTGAGCTCGCTGTGATTTACTGTGCTATACGATATCTGTTTTGCAGTCAATGTTTATTGTGCGTAAGGCTTAAATTTACGCTTGTAGTGACAGTTGACTGCGGGATTGTGTTTTCTGAAGTTTTACTTTCTCAAGTCATCCTGTAAATACCTGCAAATAAATTTGTTAGTGTTGTCCTCAAATAAAGTCCATTCAATCCGAACCCGCTAGGCTAAAAAACGTAACAATACGTTCTTTAAGTGAGGGATAAAAGCAAAATTGTCAAACAAGAGGCTGTTTCAAAATATTTATTTGGTCCTGAAATCTTACATATATAATTTTCAGCAACATTAATTCGTTGTATAAACTTTATACTAAACAGTGCAGGAAAAAAGAAAACGAATATAGTGTGTTTCATAAGAGAATATGTGCGATAAATTTAGACATATGAGAATATCGGTGGGAGTTTTTTTTAAATTTACTTATTTTATGAAATGTTTGATTATTTATTTTGATATTAAATAAATTTGGACGCAAGAACAACGTAATATGGAAAGGAACGGAATTTTTGTAAAATGGAAAGAAATGCGATTATGATCAGAAATTAATGAAAAAAAATTGTGATTGTTATAGAAGTAGAATAAAAATGTACAAATGAATGACTTTTTAATTAATTGATCAGAAATAGATCATAAAATAAATTAATATTTTTTACTTAATGATTAATAAATATATCAAATTTTAACAGTGATCCTGTAAGAATTGCTGGAAAAGCAGAAATAAAAAAATAAATAAAATGAGGAAATAAATAAATGAAACTTTAATGTTTTGCAAAAAGCATGAAATCCGAGCTGAGGAGTGATATTTAAGATTCAGAAACGTAATTGGCTTCTTGGAGTAACTCGAATAGGCTCAATTTGTGCAGATTCTCACTGTTGTAGAACTCCAGGTTGTTTTTCAAGCAGTTAGTCAACATGGCATCGCACATGCAAATAGTGGTCTTGCACGTGTCTTGGTCGTTATCTGTAAAGATAATTATAATTACTAAAAATATTTTAAACCATAAGACAGCATAAAATAATTTTCATCCCTTCAAAATAGTTAAAAAATCATTTTATTCTTTATATAAGGCCCAATTTCTTAGATAATATTGTTACAAGCGGGCGAAACGTGCAACGAAGGAGAAAACGTTGGCGACGATTCACAAGGAGCTTCTCGCCAGCCAAGTCGGTTTGGCGAAAGGAATAGTCTGGTAGCCGCTGGATCCTTCATGAAGCGGCGCGTTGCTTCGCGCGATTTTGGGCCCGCGCTCAGTCGGCTATATAAAGGGCGGGTTGCCGTAACCTGGCAGTCAGTTAGTTAGTTAGTTTATTTCCCCTCGGAAGAGAAGCGTCTCGCTGGACAAGCGGATTACGTTTCACGCTTGAGCTGTATTTACGTTTGCTGTTAACGTTGTATAATTGAGCTCGCTGTGACTTACTGTTTGCTGTGCTATACGATAGCTGTTTTGCAATCTGTTTTTATTGTACGTAAGGATTGCATTTACGCTGTAAGTGACTGTTGATTGCTGGATTTTTTTTATCTGAAATTTTCACTTCATCAAGGCATCCTGTAAATGGCTGTAAACAAATTTGTTTGTGCTGTCCTCAAGTAAAGTCCATTCAATCCGAACCCGCTGCGCTAAAAGCGTAACAATATTGTAAAATGGTGTAAGATTATTCTATATCAGGACAAACAATGGCACACGGCACAATATTTTGGGAACGCCACCGATCAAAATGGTTTGCATCTGACTTCATTTGATTGAGCTTGTCCCTGTTCGATTGGTTGGAAATTGAAGAATTTGAAATGGAACTGTCTAGTTCAATATGGATTCAAAAATTTATTGAACCAAGAAAAAAGTTGGAATTTATTGAAACAGAAAGTTTAGCAAGCAATATTAGTAAAAATGGCATTAATGGAAATTTGAAAACAGAATTCGATTACAAATGCATATCACTGTTTGAAGAAGCCGGCCCATGCTATTTTAACCATATTTTCATCTACCTATGCCTGGGAGTCATTATTTTCAGAGATGAATAGCATTAAAGATTCGCTTAGAAACCATTTAGCAGATGGCTCCAATTCAGCATGCATTATTTTAAAAGTTACATATTGCAATCCCGATACAAGTTATGTGTCATCAAATTTGCAACCACAGAATTCACATTATTGTTGCTTTAAATTGAATTACTCGTATAACTAGAGCATTTATCCCTACACAATGCAGAATGTATTTTTTTGTATTGAATAAAGAGTTTTGAGCTAGTATTTAGATTTCTTGTTTTTCAAATAATCACAAGTCAACATTATTTGACGGCATGTCTATATCTCATTAGATATTTCTTCTGAAAAAATAGCACTTTCATCCGTAAAGGTTTGCCATCTCTATGCATTACCTTCAATTAAAAAATTAGCTTTCTTCTTCTTTATATTGTAGAAATAAGAGCTCATAAAAATTTAACAAGAAATGAAGAACTCAGAAGTAGGAAAATATAGAGATAGAAAAAGGGAACATTCTTTATTGATTAGATTAGAGGGCAGGTGGAAGATAACTGCAATCTCGGCTCTTATTGTCACGTTTTCAATTACGTGCACATGCTGCAACGGGCAATAACGAAACCAATAGTGGCTATCATTTTGAATAACAGGTTTTTATTTCAGCGCACTTTCACTTTGAGACTTTGATTTTTCATTTATCTTTTCAGAGTCGGATTTCTAACTGGGCAGTTGTCTTAGGTTGCTAGGATGAGGGCATATGCACACCGCGAGCAGGTCGACCAAAACATTTTATTTCCCTACTATCCAAATAAATAAATTTGTAAAAATTACAATTTTGATTAATCATAAAATGCTTGGGTATCCCAAAAGTTTCCTTCTCGTAGAGGCTTATCACTGCAGACGAAACTTGGATTTTATATGAAAATGGCCATAGAAAATCGACTTGGTGTAAGGACAATATGCCTTCAATTGTCTCAAAGCTGGGACTACACCCCCCAAAAGTTCTTTTATTCATTTGGTAGAATTGGAAAGGCGTATTTTTCTAAGAGCTCCCTCCTCAAGCTGAAACAATAAATTCTACGAAATACTGTGATCAACTGAAAGCTACCCCCCCCCCCCAAATGGCCAGAATTAATGAACTTTTGAGGCGTTGTTTTTCATTATGACGGCGCGAGACAATATATTGCATTAGTCGTAAGAGATAAGCTCTTACAGTTTGATTGGGATGTTTTACCACATCGCATATTCTCCAGATCTCTATCCATCTGATTATTACTTTTTTCCGTCCTTGGTGAAATAAAAACGCATCTCGGGTATTATTTCATATCCCAAACACAACAATTTTGGAAAGAAGGCATAATGAGGCTTCTTGAGAAATGGAATATGGTAACAGAGCAAAAAGGGTTTATGTATAGATATATATATAAAATAATATCTTTAACAGTAAATATTGTGTTCACTTCATTTTAGAAATAGAAAAGAAACCTATGTTACATCCTAATATTAAGAGAATATAAACATTTAACAAGTGAAATTGGTCTGATTCTGATATGCTTTATGACATTCAAGTAGTTATTAGAAGAATATTTATAGTATCGAACAACAATATTATGAACAAATGTAAAATGATGTGCTATCTGGAGTCTTAATGTATATTCACAAAGTCAATACGATAAAATATCTTAAACCCAAAGTAAATAATTTGGATTTTAAAAATGAGTTGAAACGTGAAACTAAATTGACGATCATATTAAAAACGATACCTCATGATACCTTACTACCTAAGGACACAAAATATCTAAATCTATTGCATCTCTTATTTGAACTATAAGAATCTGTTCATAGTATAAAATTAAGTCTCCTGAAAGCGTCTGTATGTTTGAACGACAAAAACTCGAGAAATAGTTAACGGATATTGGAGATATTTGTACCATTTTGTAGGACTTTTTTCGGGGAGGTTTTAGTATATTGAAATCATATCAAAATAAAAAAAGCAGTTTTATTATTGCTATTTAACTTTGCACTTATCCACTCATGCGCGAAAACTTCGAACTGCGCTTGTGCAAATAGCAAGAGCTATGGTATACATATAAGATACATTTCTTTGTTTACGCCTGATATTAAACAGCGATTCAAAACTCACTATGCTTCCTAAAAAGGAAACTTCAAACTTGGCCAGAAGAGGAAAGAAAGGTTCGATTAGTGAATATCGGAGAAATGATGCCCACACTTAGGGAAGGAGAGTCTTTTGATGAAAGAAATAACCGTCTTTCTTTAAATCGCACTGCAACTAAATTGCGGAGACAGAATGAATCTCCTGAGGAGCGAAATGATCGCCTGCGTTTTGACTACGGACATATCCTATTTTTGCCTTTGTAACAGTCTTCAGAATGTGTGCTGTAAAAAATTGTTTTGTAGCTATTTTTGATGATTTCTAAATATATTTTTATGTTTGATGTTGTGTAACATGCCCATGTGATATCGGGTGGAGGCTAGATTTAAGTTAAAGCTATTTTTTCTTCTTGGATGCTATGCCACGTGCAACGCGGGTACTGCTAGTAGAAAACATATCAGAAAATTCGATATTAGGATTTTTTTAAATTCAATATGTAAAATCTCCTTGAAACTTCATGAAAAAATTGTTAATAATAAACTCCCATAAATTTTCTCGCATACCCTTGTTAAAGGATATATGAGGAATTTTAAGGAAGATCATCACTCCAGCTGTTAAAAATAAAAATTATATAATTAATTTAAAACTCTTAAAAATGTGTGAAAATGAATTGCGCCGACATAATTTTCTGGAAATGCTGTTTTCAAGAGTAAATAGTAAATGCTCAAACACAAACGAACAATTTAATTCGTGAAGCGTTCTAGAAATTTCGATTGATTGCGAATAGCGACACATTAGCAATGGTTTCGAAAGCACTTAATAAATGGATCAAGGATAGGTTAACCCCAAGCAATAGTTGAATAAACTCTGACTAAGCATCTTATCTCCAAACAATACTTTCAGTAAAGGAGGTTTTTCTTTGTTTATTCGAATCTCAAGGATTTCGACTTTCATTTTATTAGCTTCAATGAAAATTTTGTTTTTTCACGTTCTCGTTTTTGCAGTAAAGATAAAGTATATTAATCAACAAAAAAGAAAAAAAATCGAATTTCGATAATTTGACGATTCTATCTTTCCATGTTTAAATCTTTGAATTCGGAAAACATATTTTTGGAAAATATCAGTCTGTCTCTGACAAAGATAACTCAGAAACGCTTTGAGCTAGATGGATGGAATTTGATGTACACTCTTTGCTAGAAATTTACAAATTTCGAGTAAAATCTGTTGAAAGGAAGTCCCATCTGTTCGAATATAAGCTAGTGCTATAATTACAAAACGAACACAGCTAGATATATAACATTTGGTCCACTGATTTCGCATCTATAGTGTAAACACATTCAAATTTTGATCAAAATTCAAAAAGGGTTGGCTGACTTTCTGTCAGTCTGTACTTTCATAAACATATAAATGCTCTATCTCAAAAGCGCAGTAACTGCAATTGCATTATCGAATCGAAATTTATTTTGCTAAGCTGAAAAAAACGTGTCTAAAACAAAATTCGATTTTCGTATACTATTAATACATGCCAGGAATTAGTCTCCAAAAAATCTCGCCAAAGATGACGCGAAAAATCCAGTAAAAATGCTTATTTCTCGCCAAAAATTAAGATTATTTACTATTATATAACCATGTAAAACGTTATCTGGCGTGACAAGTTTATTAGTGAGAATACGATTTTTGAGAGATCACCTCCGCTTCTGGTAATATTAAATTACATTTAACTTCACTACAAACTTTAGCTCATTGCTAACTTAAAATTACTTTGTTTGCACTTAAAAGCATCATAAATTATTAAAAAAAAGGTAAAAACAATATTTAAAAAGTTAAAATGAAATCTACGGTCGCAAATTTCACGTTATCATGAGAGAACATTATAATTTTTAAGTCATTATTTGCCTTAATTCATTTAAGTCATTAACCGTTTTAAACCGGTTTGAAAAAAATACGAGTTCTTTCTCTTTCTCTAATGATAATTTTTTTAAACTTTCATTTTCAATTTTTCAAACTGGCAAACAAAGTTTTGGGCTCGACCGATTTTAAGATTAAAAAAAAAACAGTAAATTTGACGAAAAGCTCACTGTTACTGGAAGCCATCGTATATGTGGTAAAAATCCAATGAACGTAATGCAGATTGACAATAAAATTATATTCTACTATTTGCTGTAGTTTGAGAAATACAATTAACAAGAATGTGCTTTAAAGGAAAAATATGAGTCGCGTTTTACAAAAGTGCGATAGTTAAAACTAAAAAAGACCCCCCCCCCCAAAAAAAAAATCAAACGATAATCTTCTGAGCTCGAGATTTATTATTTAAAAGTAAGAAATTGTAAACAAACTGGAAGATGACGCCATTTCATAGAAACGACAAACAAAAAGCAATTGATAGTAACTTTATTTAAATATTTCAAACAATACTAGTGAAACAAACCTCAAATGTCATGGGTCAAGTGACTCGCTATCTACCAATGAAAAAAGGAATATTTCTTGTCTAAGGGTTTTGGGGGGGGGGGGAGATACACCACAAAACCCCATAACCAAAACAACATCATGTTCTCATGTGATAAAAAAATTATTATTCACTGCATTTTGAAATTATATAAATAAAAGTAATATTCTTGTAATTCTGAAAAAAAATATCCATTATAAAGTAACTTTCATTTATTACTCAAATTAGGGGAAGTGGTCTCCCAGAAATTTTCTCGTATACTATGTAATAAACATGTTTTCTCCCTTTCCCTACATAAAATTGTGAACTTAGGGTAAGTACATGAACGCCACAATTAATATATATATATATTTTTAATTTCAAGGTGCAATAATTGAAAACTTTTATTTTGTTATACAGTTTAGAAAATTAAATATCGTTATGAGTATACTTTTTCATCCACAAAATAGAACCAAAATTTGATCAGGAACTAAAGTTTGAGAAACAACACATCGAATTTCATATGTATGTTGTTTCGTTTTTACATTGTCGCATTTACATGCATGCGAAAGAGAACTGACTGAATTTAGATAGTTTCATTGAGTGCAAGTGCACTTCTACTCGGAATGAGAAACTGTGGAACCTGATTTGGAAGCCCTGGGAAAAAAACATACATGACGAGCGAATTAGGTTTGGTCATGGGACCAGGCGATTTGAAGTTGGCATGAGGGTGACGATTATGGCAGTTATGTTTTGAATGGCAAGTAGTTCAAACTGCCTTATGGAACAGATCTAGGCATTATGGTGGTTTATGCGGGAGAACCCATTTGGTGGTGGCGTAGGGGTAATTATGCATGCTATTGCAGTGAGCAAATTCAATTTGTTCTGCTATTGTATGATTGGTGTGGTATTTAATTTTGAGGAAGAAATTTCTTGCGAGTTTTGTAATGTATTTTTCAATATTTTCTATTTTCAGATCATTGCGGATGACTTCGTTTCTCACAAACCAAGGAGCATTTGTTATAATTCGGAGTATTTGAATCATATTTTTGTGAGTTTTAGTAACGAGATCCCAGATCTGTGCGGCATACGTTAATACGGGCCGGATGGTTTGATTGTAGAGTCGGACTTGGTTGCTGAGAACGAGCGGGGAGTGTCGGTCGATCAAAGGAATAGTTTCACGGACCCTAATCCAGAATTTGTCTTCGTTGTATTTGACATGATTCCTGAATGTTAGTTTTGAGTCGAGAATGAGACCGAGATTGATAGTCCGTCAAGTCTATGAGATATTTAGTTTAACTTTGAAATTAAGTGCTAAACAAATTTCATTCATCTAAATCATTGCGTTTATATGCATTCGAAATGTAGAGACCGACAGACGAATTAACCCCCTCGAAGAGAGAGAATTAATTCCCTTAATAAACTAAAAATTGACACACATCGATACTTTAGATAGTATCGGGTTAGTAGTTAGATACTTAGGATAAATAAAATTAGACAGCTAAATTTTCTATGAATAAATTTCTTCCAAAATTTAATAGAAATCTATTAACTTCGATTCAAAAAACCACATAACTAATTTCATTTATTTAATTTAAAGGGTTTTTCTATTATCATCTTTAGAGACTGACGATTTTAATTTCAAAAATGTATTTTTCGGTCTCAGGGAGTTCTCAAACGTGGAGATTCATCAAAATTTTGAAATCGTTTTCTGTATTTCGAATGCAAGAAAGGAAAAATAAAAGGACGAGATGAAAAAATAAAATGTTAATAGTTAAAATTGAATAGTTATTTCTGAATTTAACATGAATTGAGTTAAAATGAGAAAAATAGTCTGAAAACAATAAATAAAAAAATATATTTAAAAAAATCTGGAAACATGCATCAACGCAAAAGACAGAAATTCCATTTCTTTTCTTCCTTTTTTTTGAATACACTGACAGGAAGTATAATTTTTTGATTGATTGGAATGGTATTTTTTGTTATTTTAAGCAATAAAGACTGTTGTATCGTAATTCTTCGAATTCATTCACGATAGACACTGAAAAATTTCACCCTCGAAAATTTGAATTAATACAAGTAATATTAAAAAAATTAAGTGAATTCCTACTTAGGTTAACAAAGATAATTTTTAATGTAGTTACTTTTTATTAAACAGTTACAATTAATATAAATAATTTATCAAAAAATTATATTTGGCTAAAACAAAATTAAGTCCATTTCCGTTGAAAATAATTCATAACACACTGTGCATGGGTGAATTTTCAACGCCAAATGGACGACGCAAATACGTGAATTTTCAACGTTAGTTGGGGTAACACAATGAGGATTAGTAATGTTTAATTTTGTTTATTCTTTTTTATTTTAATTCAAAAAAAATTCAAAAAGAATCCAAAAAATCATAAATCAACAATTCTTAACTTAAAATGCATCAAACAATAAGAAAATAAACAGAATCATTTGAAATAATCGATCAAAATCATATTAGGTCTTGCCTCATTAGTGTGGTGAAAAACACTGAAGTCTTACTCATTTGGTGGTGGTGGAAATGAAGAGTTTTGGTGGGAAAGTTAGCTTTTAATTAACTAATAAAAAATTAACCAAATTAATGAATTAATATTTGAAAAAAAAGCTGTATCCATGCTAAGTGTCAATCACTACAAGTTTTGAAAAAATGTATTTGAACTTTTGCATCAGTATTTAAAATATATAGAGATAGATAGATAGGGAGAGTGTGAAATAATAGTAGAAATTGAAAAATATTTAGTTTTTTTACAAGAATCTGTTCGATATAGTCATCTTTATTGGATGTGATGTTCAGTGTATTAATCTTCAAATTTTTCCCATTTAAATAAAAGCTCGATCTGTGGTGCACATTTAAATAAACAAAGCTTTAAGAACTGAATGGCTGATTAATGAAACAAAAACATTAAGATAAACAATGTACACTTAAAAAAATGTGAGCATTATATAATTTTTTTTATTAGTTCCATTTATAAAAATAAATAAATATATTGAAAATCATATGAATGAAGTTTTTATAAATTCTTTTTATAGTGTTTCAAACGCACTCTATGCTCTATTTTAATGTTTTCGGAAAATTAACTAAAATTTAAAAAAAATATAAATCGAAAATTTTAAATTTTTATTGAAACATTACTAAATGTTTAGAAAATTTCATAGAAATGAATAAAACCCAGTTTTCAAAATCTTCAATGATTTTAAAAAAAACAGAATCGAAATAATCGTCTGCTATAGAAAACTTAATTTTTCCGCCCAGTTTGCAACAATGAACAATTTTCTTCTTGGAAAAACAAACCTCTTGAAAGAGGTTTGCTTTTGATTGAGTGCTCGGGAAGACTTTTTTCTTTATCACATGACCCGCACAGACGGCTGTTGCAATAACCTGGCCTCATGATCAAGCGATATTATTTTTTATAATGGAGTTCTAATTTTTTCTTTAAAAAAATGACCTGCACTTTGGAGGAAAAGAAGGTGAGCCAAGGTAGGACGGGAGGAAAAGAAAGAAAAAAAAGAAAAGAAAAACCACTGATTGCGAAACATGACTTGTTCTGCTCGTAAATGGATACGTTGTTTTCAACACTTTTATTTTATTTTTATTTTCCGGCTGCTCTTTTTTTTTCTTTTTTTTTTTCCTTTCTTATTTTAAATCAGACTTTACTGCAATGGCGTAGTTACAACTTTTTCCACCAGGGATGAATCTGCAATAGGCTTGTATTCTTTTACAAATTGCATGATATTTATAAATCTCAAAACAAAAATGGTAGATTAAATAGAAATCAGTTCAATTGTTACGCAAAATAAAAATTGTAATTTTTTTGTTGTTGTTTATAAGCAAAACAGTTGGCAATATATTTGAAATTCCTTTCGAAGACAAATTTTGGTTCTGTAAATATTACAAGATTACTTATTTGGTTTTAACTTCTTTTTTTTTTAATTTTACCATTCAGTTATCTTATGATTTCATTCATTAAATAAGTGGGCGTTTGTAAAGACACCTTTTCTTTCGAAAAAAAAAATTTACTCCTTACTAATGTTTTATAAATTTGCATATTTAAAATTTCTACGTATTAATTTAATGCCATCTTTTTTTTTAAAAAAAAAATGCGATAGGAATTATTTTGAACCAAACCAGACTAAATCTAGAAAACCAAATCAAAGAAATATAGAAAGAAAGCTTATTAAGCTGGAAATAAAAAAATATTTATATAAAATTTTAAAAAAAACGAATTTAATTCATTTAATGGATTTGTCTTAAAAACGGCATCTGGTAGTCAAAGTTGAATTTCTTTTGAAGATTTCCTACCAAATGCGATAATTTTGATGATACCAAAATTGGCGGACTTTTAGATGGTTGACTATAAAAACTATATTGTAGGCATTTCGCGTATTTACATATTGTATTAAAGAAATATCGCTATTTGAATATATCAGCCAAAGTTAACTGCTTCTTATCTTTATTTCGTTTCGTTTCACTGTAAAAAATTTAGTTTGCAAAATACCTCTCTCTCTCTCTCTCTCTTTTACAAATTTGTATTTTAGGGGTTGCTTGTGGTACCTAGTTTTATTTATCTAGCTCTTAATGCCTTATAATTATCGTATGTATTTGCATTCGGACAGACAGACTTCCTATGAATGAATTTCGTTCACAATTTTTTTAAAAAAAGATATTCAAACTAATACAAATGCTTTAACCAAATTTCATCCGTTTCAAAGTGTATTTAAGTTGTCTTTGTGACGTTGATAGTGATAAACGTTGTTCCAAAACTATGTTTTTTCGTACCACAAAAGGTTTAAAACGTAAAAAAATCCCTCAAAATATCAATTTTTGATGATTACAATACTTTATGTTTGTATGCTTCGTATACAAAATAAATAAATAAATAAATAAGTAAATAAAATAAAATAAAAAAACTGAGTTTGCGTCACACTCTTCAAGCGTGAGCAATAACTCAACTTGCGTCATATTGAGACACCACAAAAAAAATGACTGGACCAACACTTTCCTGTGATTTCCACATCGGTTGTTCCCTGGTTTGCCAACAACAATCGGTGCGTCCATGCGAGCGAAAAGATGTAGAGTGAGGTTTATTGTCTGTTACTGGCCTTTTACGGTCGTAGTTACGTCCCTTATAGCGAGCCAGTACATCACGTGTGGTTGTGAATAAACATTTAATCAAAAGAAGTAAAAAGAGTGAATGCATAAAAGCAGAAATTCCATAAACAATGATGGTGAATTAAGTACAGTAAAATTGTGGTGAATTGATAGAGCGAAGAAAGCGTGTAACCTGTAAATCAGTGTTTTTATGCATTGTGGGAATCAACTTCTAAAAAGATAAAATAATACTTTTTTTATAAAAGAGTGGTTTTAATAATGCATTATTGCAAATTTGGAATGAATTTATTTAAAATTAAAAACTGATTTCAATTTATTAGATAGTTTCGATCGTTATATTTTAGAAAGATGAAACTGAAACGGGAAATTAGAAAAAACAATTAGATTTTTTTCCCCAAACCTTATCCTGTTTCATGTATGGAAGTAAATAGAGCGACGTCATTGGTTCGCAACGCCACGCATTCCGTGACGGTAATGTGACGTCATATAACCGAGCTTCGAAATAGTTTCAGTTCGTATTTCTAGTTCTGATTATACATCGTAATTCTTAGAGTACGAATTTGTCATTGTCATTTGTTATGTGATTTCTATTTATATATCTATATCATTTTTTGCCTATTATTTTTCGGCTAAATCTGAGCAAAATTGTATGGATATAACAACCGAGAATTTGCCTTCGAATTGTCGAACACAATGAAATCATTTCCATTAGGTGCAATTTGAAATGTATGGATGATATCAATGAATGGGTGATTTTAAATTGAGAAATTTATGATTTTTACAGGCCTGATACATTTCCGAATTCAATATTCTAGAAAGTAATTTTTTGGTTCTTGACTATAATGACTAAAGACTATTTCTTGCCCTATTTTCTTCTATACATGAAACAGGGTAGGGTTTGGGAATATGCAACCCAGCCTAGATAGCGCGTCTTCCACGTGAACTGGGAATCCTGGGATCGAGTTCTGATTCGGGCATGGTTGTTCTTTACCCTGTGTTCTATATGTGAGATGTGTGAAAAAGACCCTCCCCCCTGTAAAAAAAGGTTGTGCTAATGAATATGTGATTGTCATCTTCATATAAGCTAGAAGTCAGACTTCTGCTTACGGGTGCACAGAACCCCCTCTGAGGTTTCAGCGGGGTTGTGTGAGGGCCATAAGTAACAACAGCATGTTTTTCCCCAACCTTTACAATTTATTCGAAGAAAGATATTTGGCTTCTTTTAGCAGTCTTTCTTTATTTTTGCCATTGAACACCCACGAATTTGAACCTTTAGGATTCTTTGTCTGTTGAATGGGTATACGTGGAAAAATTTATTAAGAGAAAGAAAGTGCTTAAGTTTACATACAGTAGACAAAATAATAACACAATAGCTATGCACAATATAATAATGAAACCAGTTTAAGCTGTCTCCCCAAATTTTTCTCTCATATTCCCAGATAGAGATATTATCCCAGTGAATATCTTGCATGGCACTGAAGTACAAGTTACAAAATATTAACCTTAGGCATGCATTTGGAATTTTTATTGAATCCATCATATAATTCTTGACGAGTGTTTTAGCGATTAATCCCTAGCATGAAATTTAAAGTATCGGAAATCAAATCAAATCGATTGAAAACAAAAATTTGATATCGAACTATACTTGTAATCACAAAATCATATATCAATTTTGATATGCTTAAGACATTGCGTTTTTCAGCTATCACTTTTACATGTTTTTGAAAATATATAGAAACGGAAGGTCAACTACTAGTTAGATTTCTCTCAAAATTTGTTCGGAGTCTATAAAGATGTTAAATATGTGTACCAGATTGTATTTACTCAGTTCCTTTCGTGTTGAAGTTACCTTACAAACTTATATTTGAACAGTCGGACAGGCAGATTTCCTTTGCTGATTTTAATAGTATGACCATACATTTCTATTGCCTTTTTCTAAAGGTTTTTAAAGTTCTAAACAAGTAACAAGTAAGAATCGACTTTGAAAAGCAATGTTTCATAGAAATATTGAAAAAAAATGTATTTTTCTTCTCAAAAATAAGACTTTTGGAATGAAATTTTAGAATGTGTTTCCGATATTGCACTTCAGCCAACATCTAAAATAGCACGAAGTTATAGTGCTATATTTTCTTCGATATTATTTAATATCGTAGCATTTCTCACATTTTTTTCCTATATAAATAGATAACGATTAATTGAGAACACTGCCTTTAGAAATGACATGAAAACTATGGGAATATTTGAAATAGTTTTCAATGAAAATCTTTTCTTTACGAATGATGCAATTCTTTATCTTTTTAAATCTTTTTATGTCTATCCTTTTAAATCCTTTTATTTCTTTTTAAAACCCAGACACTTTTCAATTTGAGAAAATTAATATCAATTTAATTTAATTAAATTGATATTAATCAATTTAATTTAATTAATCAATTGTTTTTAGATATTTTGTAATATATATTGATAGTTCATCCAGAGCTATTATCTTTCCAAGACTATACATCCATCCCACCAAGTCCTACTATGTCGTTTCAAACTCAACATAATGTTCAAAAACAGAGTGAAATCCCTTATAATTATGTTGGAAGTAGCGATTTGGCGTGCATTATGGAGCAGATGTAGAGTTAAATATGTATCTAGAATACGGTTACACACACTTCTCTAAAGCATGCCAAGTTTTCTTTTTAGCAGCGCAACGCAAGATAGCAAAATGTTTTTTAAATTTGCATTAGTGAATAAGCCGACTTATCATATTATTACGAATAATTCTCGCACAAGAACGATGCGAAGACACAAACTTCATTGTTTATGAAAACGCGTATTAATTATTCGCAAACAAGCTACAAAATTCACGGCGAATTAACTTAAATGCAATATCTCTTTAAGCACAATTTATTAAAGGCTTTGAAAGTTATCTTCTTTGATTGGAAAGCACTCAACCGAAGAATGTTTTCAAGTTCTTTTCATAGAAGCCATTTCATCTTTTCCTGGAACCATTTTTCATGAAGATGTCATAGGGCAATAATCAATAAGTTACTTTATTAAAATATTGATGATTTTATACTCTTCGGATGCAATTATATAAAATATTATTCTTTTTTAAATATTTTTTCCAGTTAATTACAATTCAATATTTAGCCAGCAATCTCAGAAACGATATTTTTTGTATTATTTGATTTCTCTCTCATATCTCAAAAAAAAAAATCGTTTTTGACAAAATGTCATTTTTTACAACTGTAGCATAATTATGGGCGTTTTTAGATATTTCATTCTTGGAACAAGCTAGAAGAAATTATTTCATTTCATTTCCAGAATAAATTAGGATTTCATTCAATTAATTCCTTGTACTACTTACAAATGAGAATTTGAGAAGTCTCTAAATTAATTAAAATTCCTGTAAAAAAGTTTTTTTGGGTTAAAAAACTTTTTTTAAACCAAATGTTTGCATATAAATTCATTTATTTCAAACCTTTGCTTTTTATTTTTCTCTGAAAATTTACATCTTATACGTAACTACGTTTGTGTTATATTGTCGTCCAGCACAGTTAGATCTGGAGGTTAAGAACTTCGAGTTCAAGTATTCTTCGATCATTACCTCAAATTCCATCATTACTTCAAATCAATAGAAAATAAAGTGCAAATTGTTACGAGTTTTCGATGAATATAATATATATTTCGGAAGGGTGGAGGAATCTGTAAATGTTACTTTTGCATGGCGAGTTTTAACTGAATTATTTTTTGATACTTTTGATTGCTTCATATTTTGAAGAATATGTATTCAATTATAATGAAAAAAATCTGCCTAAGAGTTATTTATAATTGAATTTGTAGATTTATTTTTATTTTGAACTGTCTTGCGCGATTATGCATCTTTATCATCAATTGAAAATTGATTTTAACTATTCATTTTACCATTTCTTTTAGTGCTTTCATACAGCACTTTATTAAAATTGGTGCTTTTAAAGGTGGGTTTACATTTGGCCAATTTTAAGACGGCCAGTAGGCAGCATATGCGTAGAAAGAATAAAAAATTATGCTCGGTCCATGGCAAGTACTTGTCCTGACAGGACAACAGCGTGCCGCTGCATTGTAATTTTTTCTCACTGCGCATGCATTTGTAAAATATTTCGCGAAAAAAGAGATAACTTATCATAGATTAACTCCGACGTTTTTTATTCTTTGTTTTTTTTTCTATAGTTTCTAGTATGGTTCTATTTTTTCTATTGTTCTCCAAATTTAGGTATGTTGACCTTTTTTTAAAAATTTTAGCATGCTTTTTTGCGTAAGTATACATAATTTTACTATGATACATAGTGAAAAGAAGGTTGATCCGTAGAGAACATCACCCCCTTGGCGCACTTTCCAAAATCGCCAACTCCCCGCGCTCTTGCATCTTATCTCCCGGAGGAAGATATCCTTCAACGACAACATCGGGTTGCCATATTTGGCGCTAAATATCCTTGGCCGAAAGGGGGTGATGTACTCTCCTGCCGCACCAAAAAGAATTCAGTGACGTCAAAACGACAATTTCTAGCCAAGCATGGAACACCCAAATCTGTCTTATGAAATTGTGACAAAATTAAATCTTTCCCTTTCTGCCATGCATTGTGTTACTGGTCGTCTTATAACTTGCCTAGCGTAAATCCATCTTTAACCCTTTCGGCTCTCCCAATGGCATTTGCAACCGCGGTATTTTAAGTTCTGAATTTTCATTTCTTTTCAAACCCGATGGTGGCATTTGCCACGACTTCCTGGTTCCTATACCCATGGTGAAAATGAGATGAAATTAAATGTGGATGTTCTCTTGGTGACCTTTATCACTTATTTCCATCAATTTTTTTAAATCCCATATTTAAAAAATTCAGGACTGAAAGGGTTAAGAAAAATAGCCATGTGAAATTTTGAATGTCTGTGATGGTGAACTACTCGTTTGTGCTGCATATATTTGAAATGGATGAAATTTTTTCCGACTACTTAATCTCCTGATATTTTCAGCTTGCTCTGACTTATTCATTTATATTCAAAATATAAATGAATAAGTTCCAAATCTTTTTGAGTACAATATAATCTTTTTCATTTGTATTTCGATGGAAGTAAATGAATAAGATTTGCATACCACAGACAGCCAAGCCGTCCTTCCCTTTGCTCCACTGGTAATTCACTTGGTATACGCCCTTTTCTCCTAAGTGGCGACAGGCACCTTTGGAAGAAAGATTGTAACACAAATCGTGGACTTGGCAGCATCTAAAAACGAGTAACAGAGAAAAGATGAAATGCCATTGAAAATTTACTTCTACTAATATTTACTGCATTATGAACAGACTTAAATAGTCTACTGCTATCTGCTATAATAAGATATAAAAAAGAGCCGGATTTCTGGGGACCACAACATGATCAAGAATTAAAATAATGATCTAAAAATAATAGGGGCTGGAAAGAAAAGAGGAAGAAATTTAACTAGAACAATAGTGGGACCAATGGTTTTTGAAATGTACGAAGTTTATCGATGTGTTTTAGCTTAGTTAGTACTTTAAACTGTTTCATATTGTTAGATCGTTTGCTATTCTAAATATCGAAAAAGAAATAGCAAAGAAATCAAACAAGAAATAGCAATATGTGTTCGTATTTATTTATTTATTTTACTTTGCAAAAAAAAAAAAAAAAATTAGTACCCCCAAAGGGTTTTTTGAACCCAAATCCCTTCATGAAAAAGGCCGCCTCCGGATATAAAATGCGATTTGGGACAATTTTTAAATAAATAAATTCCTTATCACTTCAAATAAGAATTTAAATAATAGGTTAAATTTATTTCTAATAGTATGATAATAGTTTCTATATTAAACGAATCTGTTGAAAATTTATATTGCAAAAAAGGATAACAGCCGTAGCAAATAGCAAATGAAGTTTTGTATGCATGCATTTAAAAATAAATATAACATAATCAAAATATTAGAGTATGTAACAAACATTAAATTAAATTTCAGTCAAAAATAATTTTACATTCAAAAATACTTTAATTATTTGCAAATTCATTTTAGAAGTAAAAATTCTGGATTTTTATTTGAATATTTCATTAAAATTCAATCTTTTAATAGATGAGATTTTAAATCATAAGGTATTTCTTTGCTAATTTATTTAGTATCGTTAGCCAAATAAAAAATCTTAAAAGCAGTTTCGTGTAAGCGTAAATTTGCTTCTAACAGAAATGCGATTATTGAAAATTAGTAACAACGTATTTTAAAATTATAATATTTATAGGATGACATACGATTTGTGAATTGCTGCAATTATAAAATTAGTTTAAAATACGTTAGTCCTGTAGCTAATACATTTGGGAGGTAATTACTTATAAGATCGTAAATGTTTTTTTGAAAACTTCAATTAGATATTTAAATGAATTTTTTAAATTTAATTTAATTAAAATTTTAACTTTTAGGGTGAATAATTTTGGAGTATTTTATGGCATAAATATTTTATGCTAGTATAATAATTAAAAGAAAAATGCTTTCATTTGATACCAATTTCATTTCCTCGCTTTTTTTAAAATTTTTATGAATTAAGAAAGTATTTTTAAGCATATTTACAACAACCTTTTTTATTAATTGATTTTATGTTCATGATCATTGCGACGATATTAAAATTAAACTTTGTGCGGTCAATTTCAATGATACATAGTAATCAATAAAGTTTTAAGATAATAATGAAAAAACGTATTAAGTCTAAAATATTATAATCCTACGATGTTCTCTTTAAAAATTAAAATCAGCTCTACATTTTTATTCTTTCCTATTTTCTTTAAATAGAAGTACCAATGTCATTGAGTCATTTGTACAAATTATAAAAATGTCATTCATGAATTTAAAAAAAAGAAAGATAAAAATTTAGTAGGGATCCACGAGACAGCTCTAGCAGAACCATCATGAAAACAGCTCCATAAGATATCTGCAGAATTTAATATATACATAATAAATGCAGAAATCTACTAGAAGGAAAAGTTATGAACGAACAATTCTGAACAAATTTTGATTTGAAAACGTCTTAAAAATGTAATGGTTACTATCTGGGCACAGAAAATATCTCGGAGTAACATTAAAACATTTAATGAACATAGACAGTTTTACATCACAAATAAACAAAGACAAGCAATTAAACATTTACAGTTCCAAAGCATATTAATGGGACAAGATCAATTTAGCTCTTTATTCGAGGAAAGTCCGACTCGCTCTGGAGGGAGTTCTCTTTTAAGCCACCAGGAGGCGGCAAGGCTGGAATGTAGCAGTCCCGCATTTACGGAATATATTGTTCCACTACAAAATTCAAATTAATGAATATTTTTGACTTTCATTAATTGATCGTTGACTAATTATTACTTTATACATTGACTTTCTAAAATGATTTTTCCACAGTAAATTATCAAATGTTTTCACGTTCATCCAAAAACTGTCAATTTAACTGGTGTTAAAGACTATAGTCAATATTACTGCTCATGACCCGCTACATTATGATATCGCATATCTTTTCTTTAAATTGGAACCAAGTGCTTGACCTATGTTATATGAGTATAAATTGACACCATGGAAAATGATTACCACAATATAAGATATTTTGTTCTAAGATATCAAAAAAGATATTTACTCGTCTATTGGATCAACTGGCTGTCCAGAACCACCAAGACCACAGTAGTTTCCATAAGAAACGAAGTCTGTGCTTTGTCTCCCTGTTACATCTGATACCATTGAACTAAGGTTCATGAGGCTACGACGTTGTCTGATGGGTGAACCTGCAAAGATTTAAATAAAATCACATCATTAAAATAGATGCAGAGAGCTCCTTTTATGCGTTACATTCCACCAATACATATCTATCCCACCAATTTCAATTTTAATATTAACTTGTGAGAAGATGGTATCGTTTTGGTTTGGGGGTTTTGAAGCCTCAAAATGCATAGGCTAAAAAATGGCAATTTATCGCTTTTGAGGCATTATTTTTTTGCATTTAGGTTTATTAAAAATAATGCAGAAGATTGACATATTTGGCAATTTAGCGCCAAAAAAATCATTTAAAAATAGAAATTTAATTTGTAATTCAAAATTTTAAGTCAATGCCAACTTTGCTACATTTTTTTGTTGTTAAAAAGATATTATTATGCGATAAGATGATGTTGTATTAGTTTCAGGATTTTGTAGTAACAAAATGGACAGGTAGAAAATTAGCGATTTATCGCTTTTGGGGCATCTATTTTCCTCTTTTAGGGTTATTAGAAAATGATAAAGATGGTTCTCACATTTGGCGACTTATCACCACCAAAAAGTTACAACTTGGAACGAATGTCTCTCATGTATTCGATTCTCGATATATCGGCGCATGCGTAATCTGATAGTCACATGATTGTTTCAAACCTTTTTAAATTGGTTAATGACTTAAATTAAGTAAGTAAAAACAATGCCTTAAAAATAATAATCTTCTCACATGATAACATGAAATTTGAGATAGCAGATTTCAATTTCATTTTCAAACAAATATTTCAAATATTGTTTGATATTTAACAATTTTGTCATCCAAATATTTGAGAGCTTAAGCTTTCATCTGTATCTATTTTAAGTAAATCAAGAATTTTCTTGATTAATATGCATTTTGTTGAAGATTGTAACGTGACCCTTTTTGTTGAGATTATTACGTATTCAAGCAAAACAGTCTTTTTCGTTGTTCTTGTTCAATTATACTTTTCTTATACTTTTAAAATAACGCTAAAATAATTTATAATTAAGAGCCATAATCCCAGAATTATATATTTATATTTCGTAAAGCTTGTGGAAATCAAATAAAATTTAAATACTTAATTAAAAGGAAGAAAAGCTTTGCATTTCAAGAACTATTGTAAAAATTAATTTTTTTCCAATAATTTTCCCGAGAAAGTTGGCTTGTTTAGCAAAAAGATAATGATTTTCGGTCAAAAGTTAGACAAAGACATTTAAAAAAATGAATTAAATTTTAAGAATATGCTTAAAGATTATTTTATTTATTTTTTTATCTTTTACTTTCTTCTAATTTATAATTGTAAGTAATGTAACTATGAAAATGAGGAGAATAATTTTGAAAGTTTAATAAAGATGCAATAATTTCATTAGAAATGAAATATAACCAATATTTAAGAGTATTTAAAAAATATAAGAACTGGAAAATAAAAATAAAACAGAAATAAAATGAATAACTTTTTAAACTACAAGAGAACATGTAGTATTTGAAAATCAGAACATTGCAAATTGATCTATCGTGTGCCAAATAGAAGGAATTAAAAGTTCATTTCGACTTGTAAAACGGATGTAGATTTGATATTAATGCTCAAGTTTGTTTTTTTAAGATTTTCAATCAAAATAAATTCATCAATTATCAAGATTTTATTTTCTCAATTATAGAACTTAAAAAAAAACATAATTTATTTAAAAAAATTATTGAATTTATAGTTATTTATAAAAGCATAATATTTTATTTCAATAAAAAACTTCAGATATTTTCTTATAAATATAACTATTTCTTTTTCAGAAAATAAATGAATCTTCCATTGCGTCTTTAATCTTTAAATGTCAACAGTGGTAACATGAAAGCTTTACTATTTGAACACGACGCCATTTTGGAGGTAGTTTTTTTCTCCTTCATGATCACCTTTCTTGGCAAGCAGCCATTATTCAGGAGATATTTTCTAGGATTTCAGTTTACCGCCCACGTGTTTTCATCGATTAGCAAAGCTTCGTGTGTGGCATATTTGGTTTGAATTACGAATTCAGAATGAAAAATGGATCTTAGGTTATAGTATTTCATTATTAAGCATCTTTTTAATGAGAATTCCCTCATTTTTTCTTTTTTCAGATTTATCTGGCTTTTTTAAAACTATTTTTTGTGTGTGTGTGAGATTAAATGCAGAAGTAAACTGAACTCATAAACCAATCAAGAACAACAAAAAACTCCTATTCATCTAAAGTATTTCAGAATGCATAAATAATTTTTTACAAATACAAGATAGAATTAAAGAAGATAACATCAGAAGATTTTAATTTTCCTTTTTTTTATTTTGATTACGAATTCTTTGAATAAAAGTTTTAAGAAAAATTTTTTTAAGAGAATACAATGAATTTTGACATTCAGACAAGAATAAAATGAACTTGGAAGCATAATAACCTTAAAAAGCTTATTTAGATTGCAAAGTAACAAAAAAAAAAACCCAAGGATTATTCAATCATCTTGGACTATTTAAAAAAATACTTCCTGTAACTGCCTTTATTATATGCACAAACTGATTTGGTACATAATGCTTTAATTCATAAAAAAATTCAAAATAAGCAGTTGCATAGTCAAAAATTTCCATTTTTGATGAGATTTTTTTTTTTTGTAATTTTTTATGTATTAACAATTTAATTTTCTACAGATGTACCTAAAAAATACATAGAATTCTGATAAAATACCATAGAGCCAGTATTCTTTATCAGATATACTATACTATACCAGCTCTATGTAAAATACCTTTTTTCATTGAGCTAATTTTTCATAAAGAATACAAACTGTATTCTAAAGAATACAAACTGAGAAATTCTTCTTGCATTCTAAAGAATACAAACTGAGAAAAATACTTTCATAATTTTTCACAGTTTGTATTCTTTTATTCGTTTAAGTATCTTTATTTTTTTCTTTAAATAATTAATACATATGAGAAATTTACTCACATTAAAGCACATCAGATTAAAACTGAATGCATTAAATCACTTGTTTTGTAAATGTAAAAGAAAGGTGTTATTGTAACGGAAATCTTATCATTTGGAATCTATTTCCTGCATTGAGTTTTTTTTACGCTATTGGTGTTAATTTTTTTTTGGAATAAATTCCTGGTTGATTAATTCTGTTTCTATTTTTACAATCTTTTTTACT
>JAOUZG010037989.1:1679103-1709869 GCA_026289955.1 Argiope argentata | reverse complement strand
ACACGCACTACTATTTGAAACATTCATCCTCTTCTAAACATACGGCAATATCTAACGATTAAAAAAAACTGCAGATTACAATTAAAATAACCATTTCTAAATATAAAGTTTTTTTAAAAATAATATTGCGTTTATTATATCCGCAAATATTTGTGTTCCTCATATTTGCAGATACATAATATGTGCATCGAATTTATTTGCTTCAGTAGATCTTAGACGTTTTTTCTTTCAAATATACAGCTATATGTAAAGGTTGCAAGATTTGTATTAGCAAAATTTATTTAAATAATTTTGTACTTATCATATGTTCACAGAATTTGTTTGATTTAATAGATCGAAGAAATATTGCGCATCACTGCATTTTTGAGAATTTTCAGAATAATTGATTGATAAGTACACAATAAGATATTATTTTTTAAATATTATTTAGAACATTTCTTGTTGTAAATGTATACCTGTACCTAAAGGTTAAAAAACTATCAGTTTACTATTAGAATTGACACACTATACATTTGTATTTATAAAGTGTATTTACATAATATTATGATGTACATAGAATTTGTCTATACGTCTAGAATATAGAAATTTGTCTATACGTCTAGAATAAAGAATATAAAATATTTCTATATTCTTTAACTGGCATAAATGTATTTTACTGTACATTTATATTTATAAAGTTTATTCAAATAATATTGTTTTAATCATATTTACAGAGAATTTGTCTTTCAGTATATCTTAGAAGCATCGAACGCCACTGAAATTTCTGAATAATTTTATAAATGTATTCCACAGGTCTTGCGCCACTTTTTCTCTGCATTCCAAATTCTGCCGAGAAGAGAGACGAGATAGATGTTGCTCCTGGAGATGAAGATATTTTTGGAAACGTACCTCCCCCTCTACCACCTTCCCCATCACCACCTCCGCCCTCCAAAATCGATATCTATGCCCACGATTGGATAAGAAAAGTTCTGGAACTGAATGAAACAGAATCCGAAGCCGACAAAGATGGATATTTTCCTCATATAACTAAAGATTCGTAAGACAATTTGTCTTCTTTTTACCTTTTCTTTCTGTGTGTCCTGTTGCTCGGGTCATATTTATTTGAACCGAAATTTTTTTTGAAAAATAAAGAAAGAATTATTTATTTTATAGATATATTGTGATATTAGATATAGGAAATGTTATTTCTCTGAAAAGGATTTTCTTTCATTTGTATATTTTCATATTTTTTTCGAATTCTGTTAATGTATCGTCCAAGTTCAAGATGAACTAATATTTTTTTATCATGTCAGAGCATGATATTGTTTTTGGAATGAGGTTTTGTAGCGTCAACAAAAATCCGTTGGCGGAAAATTGAAATTTTATTTTCTGCTCGAGCATCTCAAAAAATCAGCCTTTAATAACGCGTTGCCACCGCATTTACAAAAGCTCAGATTTTTAAAAAAATAAGTTAATGAATACAGCAAATAAAACCTAGAAGAATGTCATTTTGAGCACGGGATAATATGAAATGAAATAAATAAGAAATGTGGCGTTTTTTATAAAAACAATCAATGCGAGACAAATTTTTTTTGGATCGATTGCAATACTAAAGTGACTCATTCGATGAAGCCATTAAAATGAATAAAAATATAATTTAATTCACAGCAGAAGGTGGTGTTTGGCCGTTCAAGAAATGATATTCTGACATGATACATTGAAATGTGCATAATAGATTTCATTTAATTTTTTTTCTTACATTTGCTTAAAATTTTGTACTGTATATTTCTAAATTCAACTAGAAATAGCTATTTTTAACTGTTTATTATTCAAATCTGTTTATTATTTTTTTATATGTCAATCACAGCCAATTTTTTAACTATCGTTCATAGTAGAGATTAGCAGTTATTGATCTGAGAAAGATTTAACCGTTTCTCGCGTGATACATTTCAGACATACATATACAACCTTGAAAAAAATCAGACATACATAACCTTGAAAATACAGCAGACATACATAACCTTGAAAATACAGCAGACATACGTCATGACCTTGAAAAAACAACAGCTATACATCATAACCTTGAAAAAACAGCACATACATCATAACCTTGAAAAAACAGCAAACATACACAACCTTGAAAAAACAGTTTTGCACATATCATCGATGCATAAGTGACGTTGGATACTATAGGAATCTAAGAATACATTAAAGAGAAAGCCAATGACAGAAAAATACCCCATTTTATTAACATTTAAAAATTAAGGATAACTTGATCGAATTAAATTTTAATTAAAAATCAATTAAATTTAATTTATTGCATATATTTTAAGGAAAATCTAAAATTCTAATAAAAATGAAGGGGCAATTTTTTTTTATCATGTGAGAACAGGATGCTATTTTGGTTAGGGGGTTTTGATTTTCCAAAATTTACAGGCAAAAAATAGTTTTACCTGCTTTTACCTGTATTACATTGTTATTATGTATATTCTTTGATAGCAGGTGCGTTTTTGAAAGGCTGGCGAAGAACTATGACATCAAAGCTGTTATTTCATCTCAAAATCGATCGAGTTCAAAAAATATGCTTGCCAGCTAGAAAAATTGAAAATAAAAGCTAAAAAAATCATCATTATATATATACTTCTATATATATGTGGGAGTCTTAGTAAATCTTCGAAAAATTAGATTCTTCAGATAGCAGGGTTTTAGTGGCGTGATGTCTAGGGTTTTTAAAAATATTTATGGGTTAATTTCTAAACCGATATTAAAATAATGCAAACGAAGGATGAAGAGACTTCTTTAAAAAATTAAAAGAATTTATTTAGAGTTAAAGGGCAATATTTACAGGGGGAGTATTTACAGGGAAATATTAAAAGAATTAAAACATGTTGATATTTAATAAACAGAAAGTTTGACTATTTCCTCTAGGAGGACGTTAGAAGTAGGAAAACATTATGACTGAAAATATATATTACCGCGTAGCTTTGCGGGAATCCCTGACGCGTGAAGACAGACGTCTTTCCTTTTCGAATGTTAGTGGGGCCTCTGCCCAATATTGATTGGGACAGATTTTCAAAAGTTCGATAGATGGCGTTGTTCTGGAATGCAAAACTAACTAAAGGTATCGTCCTCTGGGAAATGATCTAACCTTTTACAACTCTTGCTTTGAATTACAGATATCATCGGGGGTTGACAAAACAAAATGAAGGCAGATGATGGTTAATTAAAATAACTCTGTGGGATATCCTACATATATTTATATTATAGAGGAATATAGATCGATAAAGAAGTCTCACAAACCGGTTTAAATTTGTTAATGACTTAATTAATATAAATTATGAATTAAAAATAATAATGTTCTCATATTTTAACTTGAAATTTACGATCAAAGCTTTAAAAAATGCTACATAATCAACAAAAACTATTCGATTTATTTTTGCTGATTAAAATTTGACACCTTCACTTGATAGCCAATTGATCATCGATCTGCTTAACTTTTTGATACGAAATGTGTCTCACATCTTCAATATAGGCATTTGTTTCCTTATGAATGATATCTGGTCCATCGAATGTTGTTTGTTACACTGAACTTCTTTATAAGTTTAGATATATTTATAGAAGAAGTCCCTCCCCTTTCAGCTTACCGTCCATCACCGTAAACACGCACTTGTGTTTGTGACTTTCCTTATTTATCCTCTATTGTTTTCCTGGAAAGTCAGTTGAAGAAATATCAAAAAATAAGAACAGATGAATCAGGTGATGGCATTTCGGACAATCTATTATGTAAGACTCAAAAGGAAAAGTTTGATATACTACCCCCTACAGCCCCCCTCCTACGATTCTTCATTGATCAACGCAAGAGGGAAGCTGAAAATCTCACTAAGGGCAGCGGTCACATAACTCTGCCACTTTCTCTTTTCATGCAACAGATGGCGTTACCTTATTAACATCAAGGTATATTTCCCATGATTTTCTTAGTGAAGGAGTCATTATTAAATTGCAATCTAAGTAAGTGTCGTTTGTTTTTCATGTTCGTGTTTGCTTCGTCTTGTGAAATGTGAAACTTAGAAAATAATTAAATAACTGCCCTTGAAACTCGTCTGTTATTTTTATCTACTTCATAACAGAAGTTATGGAAGAAGAGTCGTCCTCTACCTTAATAAGAAAAATGTTAAATTAGTTAATTGTTAATTAATGTTTTTTGTCTACAGACATATCATATTTTTACCTTTTTAACAGTCTAAACATTTCTGAAGGTGTTCTATAAAAGATTGTTTTGTGGCTGTTTTTGATAATTTCTAAATATATTTTTATGTTTGTCTGATGTTGCGTAATATACCCATCTCATCCGGGTGGAGACTAGACTTAAGTTTAAAACTAATTTTTCTTCTTGGGTATTATGCCACAGGCAATACCGTACGGGTACTGTTAGTCTTAATACAATATTCATCAGTACATCAATTCGGTTAAGAAAAAAATTACTTTGAAGCCTCACGGATGTACAAACTACACCAAAACTACCCAAATATTAGTAAATCGCCGAGATCTGCATAGGTTGTTGTTGTTGGTGGTAGTGGCATTTGCTATGGACAAGCTTCGCCGAGGCATTGACAAGTTTTAAGCAGAAAGGAGCGTCTCTTGTTCTGAAGTAACGCCAATGAGGGCCATGAATACAACTTAGTTACTCACTCATCACAGTCTCTTGCACAGCCCCCTTTCACAAAAGGGCACATTCATACCCCTTACAGATAGAATACAAAAGAACAACCATGCCCTAACCAGGACTCGAAACCGGGACACCCAGCTCTCGGTGATTACGCTCTATCCCCATGTCATGACGCCAGCATTTTGCTTTTTTTCTCTACTGTACTAAGCAATATAATTTTGCATGATATTCAGCAGCACTTCACTTCAATTCACAAGCAAATCGCTTCATTTTGTATAGTCTTGCTTTACTCTGTACTAAGCAGACCATTTTTGTCTATATTCATCAGTTCAGTAAAAGTTTGCTTAGAATCACCATAGGAAAATTGGTGTACGAATTGCTCAGATATTAGCAAATTGTTTAGTTCTGCATAATTGTGTATAGTTCTTTACTGTACTTAGCAGAACTTACTTGGATGATATTCATTTGTACATTGGGTTGACTCAGCATAAGTCTGCTTAGAGATACAATAGGAAATATTATGTATAAAGATGTCCCTTCTTTAACATTTTTCTTGGTTTTGTTTAGCTCTATATTATCTTATATATTAAACAAGTTACGAAAACTTTTCTCCGGAGGTCTCTTGTTATAGTGATGATGTGAATTGTGTGAAGACTTAATCAACAGGCCTCAGTAAAAAAGCACAGCAACGACGTTTATTTACATGAAGACACCAACACAAAGACGACGAATACATAGACAAATATGTACAGTCGAGATGAAGACATGACAGCACTTAGCAGTACACTACAGAAGACAGCAGCCCACTAATATTAATTGCCTACAGTACTCAAAGAGGCCAGACAGAATCCAGCAGGAGAGGGGGTCCTCGGAGTTTCCCACTGCGGTCTCTCCAATGGCTCCCTTCGTTTTAGCTACTGAATCACTTCTACACAATGACGACTCCACACACTATATGCTGATGCTTCCACAGTAGCCAAGAAGACTCGGTAAACAGCAGTTCAGCACTCACTTGAAGAGCACACTCCGCCGTTGTTACGCTATCCTCCCGAAGACTCGTCACTTGTCTTTTGCTTCGACTCCGCTTCAGGTTCAATATAGTTCACACACTAGACACAAACCAGATGATGAGCTCATGGGGCGCCTAGCCCTGGCAGGGGCTTATCTCCGGACTTGATGAAGTGAGGAGCGGCATAGCTGTCAGTACGTAGGATGGTCCTCTGCGGGTGGCATCTGAATGGAGCTTGACAGTAGAATCTGTATTTATAGAGTTAGACAGGTAGCAGGGTGGGTTAGGTGGTGAGTGTCAGGACTCTCTTTCATTGGTTGCTAAGGGAGGTGGGTGGGAGTTATGCATCCAGCTGGTAGTGGATTAATTTTTACGCTAATGATTAGAATTATTATTTACTTTTAATTAATTATTAGGTAATATTAAATAAAGAATGAAGTAAAAACCGTTTAATTTTCTTTGAGAACATTTCTGGGCCTTCTGGCTTTAATATTGGGACTACACACAGACTTGAACCATCCAGCCTTTTATAGCTCTCTGAAGGCGGACCGAGAACCTTCTAGGCCAATCAGGCCTCATATTAGTTTCTATTGGATCAGGAAAATTCTCGAATTTCCACCATTATCCATTTTGTTGCTACAATCGCCAAATTCGTCGCCAAACCCTGATATCACTAATGCGGCACCCGCTCAGCACGTAACAGTGCTGATAGAAAAACGGTTTTTCTAACAATGACACTGTTCGTGCTGGCAAGCAAAATTACAGGTTTGTAACAATCTATTGAGCAGCGGGTTTTTTACTTCTCTTTATGAAACATTCGTTGCTTACACATATCGGTGACTCTTCTGTCAGCAATTTTAAAAATAGTTTTATTAATGAACAATAGGGCATTTTCTGTTTGAACAATGAACACTTATATTTTTACCATAAGAAGAAAAATTCTAATATCTGTATAAGTATAATCAATAATAACCATAGAATATTTTAATGTTTAGTAAGTATTGTTTGCTGTCTAAGAAATTCAATGTTAAAAGTAAATTTTTAAAAAGGGGAAATTTTATTTTGCTTTAGTTATACTGTGGGACTGAAATGGATCATCAAGAAATATTGCCTCAACGTGAGTTCCGAGAAAGCTTGCATGCAAGGTAATTCTGTTTCCATTGCTATTTTGGTTCTGTTTTTCTTAACAAAATTGTCCCAGAGTCGTTCCTTTATTGCTACGAACTAAATAAGTTAATAGAGAGAAAAATGCGCTAAAGAATTTCGAATTTTGAACAGCAGTGGTATTCTGTTGAAGTATTTTTTAAGAATATAAATCAGTTAAATAATATAAAATTACGAAATTGCTTTGAGAATCAAACATAAAATAACATTCCTGCCTGATGGAGATTTAGGAACACTTTGAATTTTAGAATTTAGAACATAATTAACTGTGTTTAGTTCATCAATCAAAGTTTTAGTGTTTGTATATTTTAAGAAGAGTTAATCTCGCTACATTTACGGATAGTTAGAATCAGAACTCCGACCATCTAGTTTTAGTTTTAACCAAAAATGACATTATTCATTCTTTCTTTCCAAGAAATAATTCGAAATTTATCTCCATCATCAAATAAATTTTTGAAAAAAATATAATTACGATAATGTTCACAAATAACAATTAACTTTTGTGACATAATTTCTTAAATGTATCAAAGACATAATTTTACTTTGCAGGACAATATTCATATATTTATTTCAATAGTATTATAATGAAATTAGAATTATTCATTAGATTTTGTCTTCCGAGATCATAATATTAAGCTATAGAATCAAAATAATTTGTTTGAATAGTAATGATAATATTTGAAAATTCATTAGCCTTACCAATAGCCCGTATAGGCTGAAAATTCTTAAATAAAAGTTATTTGAGATCTAATATTGGAAAAGAATTATTTTCGTAGACGTTTTACCAATAGCTCTTTGTATAAGTTGAAAATTCTTAAATAAAAGTTATTTGAGATCTAATATTGGAAAAGAATTATTTTCGTAGACGTTTTATTTGTTATATCCGAATTTGATAGTAAATAAACAAAATAAAAGCAATAAAAGTAAAAAATAAAAACCACTTTTTGATTATACTATTGATGGATTTGCTATAAAAATAAGGTAAGACGGATTTGCTATTAAAAATATATTACAAAAATATTGTATTTTGATGTAATTCTAATAATTCGCATACTATATTGCATTTGAAAGCTCATGAAGTAATTATTTTTATTTGATTCAATAAGCAATTATTTTTGTAATTGGAATGTCAACATTATTAAAATAATATAAAAACTTATTACTTTCCTGTATTAGTTTTATTTTATTTTGATATTAAGGACTTGCTTAACAACTGAGGCCTTATAATAACTAACAAAATGCAATAAATATATTAATAAATGCACGGAATATATTTTCATGATTTAACTTTATATCAAGACCCGCTTTTATATCATATCAGTCTTGATTGGAAATCTCACATTCACTTCTTGATCTCATATTCGCTTGGTTGGAAATATTTCAAGTAATTTTTAATAATTTTGATTTTTTTTCAAGTTGTTTTGAAGCCTCATGTGTACGAAGAAATTCCATTAAAGTTTCGGTTATTTAGAAGTAAGTGTTTTAGTAGTTTTAGAAGAAGCTTTCAATTTCAACCAAGTTTTTTTTTCTCATTCTTATATCTTTTATTAATATTTTAGGAGGCACTGATCCCAATTCAAATGTTAACGACTTAGATGAAAAGAAATTCCTTAAAAGTAAGTATATATAATATTTAAAAATATGAGCAGATGTATTAGCGTATAGTTACTTATTAGCTTATAGATACTTTATAATAATCCACGTGCAAAGCATTATACTCATTAAAAAAATCTTTCATCAAATTCTATAATATACTTTCAATTTGATTCCTTTTCACTAAATATCGCTTATTGTGTTAACACAGTGGATATTCACCAGTACAGAAGCAAGCATCGCCATAAGAAATATTTCACACGAGAAGAATACAGTTAAAGCACAATTCTTAAAAAGTAATCCAGTTTTACTTCTGAATAGTCCAAAAATTTTAATTTAAATTATCTGAATTATATAGAGTGTGTAATGGTTACTGTCTGAAGACAGAAAATATCTCGGGGAAACATTAAAACGTTTAATAAACATAGACAGTTTTACATTACAAATAAACAAAGACAAACAATTAAACATTTACAGTTACACAGCATATTAATGGGACAAGATAAATTTAGCTGTTTACTCGATCAAAGTCCGACTCGCTCTGGAGGGAGTTCTCTTTTCAGCCACCAGGAGGCGGCAAGGCTGGAATATAGCAATCCCGCATTTACTGAATATATTGTTCCAGTACAAGTGCTCATAAATGAATATTTCTATTTTGTAGAGCTGTTATAAAAATAAAGAAAACTATTGTTTGCCAATGAATTCTAAAACCCACCACGGTTTTGCGCATGCGTCAGGGTAAGTTTAATTCAACAGAATAGGGGTGAAAGAAAAGATGGAAGGAAAGAGATGTTTACATCTATATTAATAAAAATGTATCTCGAAATGCGTTGCTAAGCGCAAAACTAGAGAATGGCTAGGCCGATTCGGCTAATGTTTTTAAAATATTTTCGTTAAGACACGAGGATGGTTCTTATAAAGAGAAAAAATGAAAAAACTGCTAGGAAAATAGTGAAAACGACACTTTTCTTACTTTCCCGCTAATAATTTACATTTCCTTCCCCCATGCCAACTAAATAAGATAGCAGGAAGTAATAAATTATGATTTGTTTAGAAAGAAATACGCGAAGTCAGTTGGTTTTCATTCATAGATAACGGGATGTTTAAAAAAGAAAGAAAATAGTTGCTTTTATTATTAGTCTGTATGAATATTTAATCTATGCCTGCTTGAAATAAAGTCTGGGCAGGGAAGAAAAAAAATTAACAAAGCGAAAATAAGGTTTGTAAAAAGAAAAGTAGTGAAGAAAAAAAGGAGAGAAAAAAAAGAAAAGAAAAGAAGTGTGTGTGTTTGTGTCACCATTATTTCCTCTGTGCACGGCATTTTCGAAGCTGTTTTTAAAAATCCGCATCTCTTGAAAACCAATTGTGTCTTTATTTGTTTAGTGTGTTTACATTTATGAAAATTAGAATCTCCTTATCCTATAAAAATGTAGAATTTTAGACCTTTCCTTCCACCATTTAAGTAAAATATCAATTCCGGGACAATCATTGCTCGAATAGAAAGAGAAAGATGAGTAGTACAATGAACAGAACATCTGAAGAAAATAATACTATAAATGAATTATATGATTATCAAAATTTTTTTGGGTTAAAAATATTTTGGTGAAAAACCTGTTATGAGATACAGCTACATAAAATATTATATGAAAAATTTAGCGAACATTAATAATACTGGCGAACCGACTGGTCGCCAAAGGCGGCTAGTTAACAATAAAGTTGATTCAGGAAATGCACCCATCCTACCAAGTCTAGTCCATTAGCGAGTTAGAATAACTGAAAAGCGGCTCTCTCAGGATACTAAAACGAACAGTTCAATCTTGTTATTTATCGGAAGTCAAAAGTAACAGTTGAAAATTATTAGTTTCCAATGCCCTTCAGAAATGCCCCATGTAGCATATAAAAATATCCATGAAACAAAAATATACCAGTTAAGTTCAATTTTTTAATTGGGAAGAAAGGGCTTAAAAAAAGAGGTATAAAGCAAAAATCTTCTCATTTAGAGGCTTATCACACGATTTGCATAAAAATTATACAAATAGTTTAAATAATATATTTTCTAGTTCCTGAATTAAAAAATAAGGTGTATTTCTATCCATTATTTAAAATTGGCATTTGACTGGCAAACAACAACAAATTTTACTTTTTTTCGCACTGTGGAACACTAAAACAGTCATAAAATGTTTCCAAATGAACAGATTGCTTATTCTTTAGTTCAGGAATTGCAGAATATATTAAGAAATTACTATACCAAATCTGAACAAAAAATATGCGTTAGGTCTTAATTTATGAGATTTTTTGTAAAAAAAATTCTGCCATTTTTTTATATTTGAGAGAAAATTGTAAAATGCCATTACAGTGTGTCTAAATGCAAAAATAAAAAGCAACTTCCCAAAAAATAAACTTAGAAATAAAACTATAACGATTTTATAAATAAATCTTTTCAAGTATCAGAAATACTAAATTTTTTAAAAAATTTTTAAAAAAATCTACTTTTTAACGTAGTTACCTACCTTAAAGATTATTATGTCAAAACCATATAAAAATTCAAAAAAAAAAATAGAAAACTAACCCTTTTCTGCATGAATTAATAAAGCGTTGAAAAAAAAATCAAAGTGGAAAGCTTTATTTAATTATCAATAAGGTATATTAAAAGAAAAATAATGAAAAAGTTATACATCTACATATATCCATCCAGAAAGATAAATATATCGACTCCATGAAAATATTTTTTATTGGCAAAAAATTCTTACACTTTACTCTGTTATCGTTTTTTTTGAAAACGAATCACTCGCATTTCAATTCTGCTTTTTCACATACTTGCACGAAAGTGGGGTTATTTCAAAATGTCATAACATATATAGGCAATTTTTTTTACGTTTTATATTGCTAAATATATATATTTGATGGATTAAAATAGTATGAATTATTTTATAACACTTAATTTAGAAATAAAATTGAATTAAAACTGCAATACATATATGGGTACATGTGCGGTAAAGGGTTAAAGTTAAATCGTTTATATATTCTATCATACATAATATGTATATATGATTCACATATTAACTCATTTTTTTTCTCATGGAAAAATTCTCAGGTTACAGTGCTAAAAAACTTAAGAATAAGTACCACAAAGATGATACCTCAAAGTACTTCAAAAACCGCAATGCCTTTGATCAATTTTATAAATATCTCATTGAAAGAAAAAAGAAATTATTGTCTTCATCTAAGAATATTAAAAATGAAAATCCCACCGAGAGACTTATTGAGCAGAGCTCCATTGATGCATTCAGCGGCTCCTCTCTGGAACAAGCATTAAAAAATCTGAAAAAAAGAGGAGAGATTAAAGAAACAGATAACGCGAAGGAAGCCACTTTTTTGGAAAAGTCCGGGTATAGATCTGTGGTAGACGAGTCAAAGAAATTCGTATTTGAATCTCTAGAAAAAGTAAATGGTAAAACAGATAATAAAGATGATTCCGTGAAATTCAAAAGAAAGGTAAAGGAGGAGCAAAATGAAATTAAAGAAAGAAATAAGAGATCATCCAAGAAGAAAAAAGGAAAAAATATCGAAGAAGATGCTCCTCTTTATAGGAAAAAAGATGAAAAAAAGTCCGAAGAGGAGGATTATCACGACGATGACGACGACGACGACGACGATGACGATGATGATGATAATGATGATGAACTTGATTATGATAATGATAAAAAGGACGCAAAACAGTATGATAATGACAACGACGACGACGATGATGATGATGAAGACGGCGATGGTGATGAAGATGATGATGATGATGATGAAGGAGAGGTAATGTATCAGGACGGTAAGCCAAATGATTATAGATTTTATGGAGATAATGAAGAATTCGATTCAAGTGCGGATGATTCAAGTGCACATGACTCAAAGGATATTGGTAATTATGAGCCGGTTCAGCACCATCCAAGTGAACACGGTGTGTTCCTAGTTGATGGATACAATCCAAATCAATATGAGACAGGTGTGCTCGTAGCAGATGGATACATTCCAAATGATCAAGAGTCAGATGCAAACTTACCATATGTATACGATCCAAATGTTCAAGAGCCGTCTTCACCGGACCAACATGAAGTTCCGGAGTATACAAGTGTTCAAGATTGGAATAAGTGCCAATTACCTCCACCTCGTAAAACTTCGGAGGTATTGTGCAAAGTGCTCCCGCAGAGAATGTAAGTATTAATGAATTATCTGAAACAATAAATCACCGTGTATGAGGATTAAACTTTAAATTATATTTGGTTTCCACCAAAAAATGTTTTTCATGAAGTTAGCTTTTAAATAATTTAACAAACATTATGTGCATTTAAGATCATCAGGTATGCACAACCTATGGCCCGCGAATGTTGTTAATAAAACAAGACAATTTAAACTTTTTCAAACAAAGAGGGGGAAAAAACGGATACGAAAACGTTCCTACGTCAGAATAAATAATTTACTCAGAATAGGTCATTAAGTACTACGCGGCTTTTCAGTTTGTTCCCTTCGTGGCTACCAGCGAGTACGAGTTTTCGTATAGGATGAAGGGAAAAATTTCCATACATTGAAAATGCAGCATGAGGATCACATTCAAATCTTTCGTAATGCATTTGATCACTCATTTTTAGATTTTGAAAAGTGCCAAACAAAAATCGACATACTTCCTTCTCCATTTTCTGTTGATGTAAATCTAGTGGCTGAGAGTATACAGTTAACCTTCATTGATTTACAGAATTCTGATTTTTTCAAAAATTAGTTCAAAGAAGAACCTATATTAGAATTTTATAAAGTCTTATCCGAGGAATTTTCGTGCTTAAAGCAAAAGGCAGAAGCATGTGAAACTTTCTTTGACAGCACTTACATTTGTGAGCAAACTTTCTCACTAATGAATTTAAACAGATCAAAAATTAGGAGTAGAATAGCAGATGAGAGCCTTTCTTCAACCAATATTAACATCAACATAGACTCAATAACTTCAAATATTCAGTCCCAGCCATCTCATTAATTTTTACTAATTTTGATAATTTATTTTTTTCTCAAAATTTTTTTCTGTATAATTACCAAATTTTTTCCTCTGTTATTCTATTACCAGTTTACCACCTTTTTTTTGCAGGATTTTTTTGGAGATAAAGTAATTTAATCATAGCTATAATGTTTGTGTTTTATTTATTTACTTATTGCATAATGTATGTATGAGTAAAATAAAGTAATAATTGTAATTCATGCGTATTTCATAAAAAAACAAACAGTGTTTTCACGTTTATAACATGTTTTAACATTCACGTGCTGCTTTGGCCCTCAACATGATCCTTTTTCATATTTTGGTCCCTCATCCTGCAAAGGTTGTGCATCCCTGAAGATACTCAATTTATTTAAAGACGGCTCATAATTTTTTATACTTAAAGTATCGAATACCATTTTTGTATGTGACAAATTGATCTTACAAGAGGTTTCTAACCTGCGCCTTTAAAATTCCAGAGAATGGAGAGTTTTGATGGATCTGTACTTCAATTGAATAAGCAAATATGAATAGCTGCTGTGGTATACTAGTCTTAAACTGGGTTTAAATTATATTTAAGAATTTAAGGTGCACTTTCAATAAAAATTCATGGTCAATAAACTATTCAAAATATTGTTACGTTTTTAGCGTAGCGGATTCGGATTGAATGGACTTTACTTGAGGGCTGTACAAACGAATTTATTTACCGCTGTTTACAGCTATTTACAGGATGACTTGATAAAGTAAAACTTCAGATAAATACAATCCAACAGTAACAGTCACTTAAAGCGTAAATGCAAGCCTTATGCACACTAAACACAGTCCGCAAAACAGCTATCGTATAGCACAGTAAACAGTAGGTCACAGCGAGCTCAATAACATAACGTTAACAGCAAACGCAAACACAGCTCACTAATAACAAGCGAGAATCCTCTAGTCCATCGAGACACTACTCTTCCGAGAGAGAGGAACTGCCGAATGCGGTAGCCCGTCCCTTATATAGCCGGACGAAAGCGCCGAGAGGCTTCGGAAATCACCGAGAGAAATCCAGTGGCTGCCAGACTTTCGCCAAATCAACCCAGCAGGCGCCAAGCTCTTTGAAGCCGTCGTCAATCGCTCTCCTCTCCACGCTTCCAGCGACGTTCTCTCGCTTGTAACAATATCTTTCCGTCAGATTAGCTATCCAGCCACGAAACTTATTATATCAGCGACATGATCCTATATGTATATACTGTAACTTATAATATTTTAGTGTTTAAAGCAGAAGTGCAGAGTCGTGGCCGAAAACCAAGAATAAGACAGATTGAATTTTTAATTTCGTTTTATTCCATCTTGAGAATCGTGTATTATGTACAAGCAGCGTGTACACAAAAGCAGACGAAGGTTACAAAGACATAAAGAGCATTAAAAAAAGCAAAAAGAGAAAGAAATAATTTAACTTGGTTTTATATGCCATGAGATTCTCATAAATCAGACACGTTTCGAATTTTTACGGGAATCCTTACACGCGTTGATCTCGACAAGAGAAACGCAGGAAACCTTTGGAAGAATCTGGTTCCATCAATCTCTATGCTTTCACACAGCACGAGGGCTTATGACACAACATTTTTACAAATCTTCATTTTATTTACTAACCCTTTGCACTCCGATGGTGCCTATGACTCACCATTCAAGATTGTGCATCATTTTGATGTTTTATTTATTCATTTTTCAAATTTAGTTGTTTAAAACGCCTACATAATGGTTAAGAGATGTAGATTCGTTTTTCAAAGAAATTCGACTTAAAATAATTATTTATGTTTATTTTTAATAGCAATAAACAGAGTATGAGGTGAATAATTTTGCATCTAATTATTTTTGGGAGTGCAAAGGGTTAAATAGAAAAAGTGGAATGGGATTGGGAAATAAAAGAACATTTTAGAATGAAGTTACTATGGGCTAAATTAAGACAAAATTTTGGAAATTAATTACAATTGAAATTAGAGTTTAAAATATCATTACATGTATATCTTTGTTTTCCTTTCATATAATTTGCAAGTGAGTAAAGATTTTTTTTCACGACATTGTGTTTTTTTTACAGGACTTGCAAATTATACTGCATCCATGGACATACTTTTCCAGAAGGCATTACCCGAGAAACCGTTTGTGAGCTTAGAAACGGTGTTTGGTCAAGAAAATTTGAGGAATGTCTACGTAAGAGGATTTTTAATCAATTAAAAAAATAATCTTATTTGTAAATTGTGCTAGAATATAAATGAACTTTGAATTTAAATTGCTAAATATAAATGAACTTTGTCGACAACCCTATTTAAAAAACAACAACATTTGACATCTGATAGTTTAGGGTTAGTAAAAATAGAACGTTATACAATAGAACAACAACAACAACAAATCTTATTTGTAAATTGTGCTAAAATATAAATGAACTTTGAGTTTAATTTGCTAAATATAAATGAACTTTGTTGACAACCCTATTAAAAAAAACATTTGACATCTGATAGTTTAGGGTTAGTAAAAACTGAGTGTTATACCATAGTACAACATATTTTCATTGTTGAACAATGAAAATGTTTCGATCACAGTTCAAAATTGTGAGAATTGGCCTCCTAGATTGTGCAATTTAACACCATTAGGTTTCAATTTATTGTGGTTATTTTAAGTCACAGTTCTATGACCACAACCTCACAAGCATGCTAACATTGGAGGAGGAAATTCAAAGCTGCATCAATGAAATTCAACCAGATTTATACAAAATGGTGATGGAAAATTTCAACAAAAGACAGCGCATGTGCCAGCAAAGCCGTGGAGACCATTTTCCCTATATATTAGATCATATATAACCTTATCCAGTGTTCTGCACAATTCAATAAAAATATAACAATTTAAGGAAAAAAAATCCCCGTGTTTTTTATTTAATTCAAATCCTGCTTTAACATGTTGTTCTATCGTGTACCTTTCAATTTTTACTAACCCTAAACCAGGGGTTCTCAAACTTGTATACATTGTGACGCCCTTTTTAGACTAAGTTTTTTGGCGCCCCCCCCCCCCCCCCAAGTTTTAACTCTGTCTAAAGTTTAGACAGAGATTTTGAAAATTTCACACGTACTCAAGAGTTCGTAGTGTATGTGTCGGGTATTGGCGCCACATCCTTTGAAACTTCATCCTTCCCCTTACTAGTATCATCTCATCTCGAAACTTTGACTGAACAGTATACAGATTACATTCCAGTTAAGGATATGTGTGGGGTTGTGTGGATAGTCAATCCGCTCGATGAGCAAGCCGTAACAAAAGCTAATTGCCGTTCATCATGATCAACTGATAGAGATTTCAAGTGATCAGCAAGCTAAAGTAACTTTAAGCAAAATTTATATCGACAAATTTTGGATACGTATTAAAAAGGAATACCCAGAACTGTCCAAAACAGCATTAAAAACTTTGACGCCATTTTCTACATATTACAACTGTGAACAAGGATTCTCCATAATGATAAATTTAAAACAAAATCAAGAATCGTTTGACACTGGAAAATGACATTGTTTTGTGTATCACAAAGCTCATTCCAGACATTAAAAAATTGGTTAATTCTAAACAAGCTCATGTATCCCATTAACTAACAGAACACAAAAACCAACTTGTATGTGTATTAAAAACTTTATGTATACTCTTTTTTTAATGAAAACTACAGCAATAAATAAATTTTCTTTAAATTTTTCTTCCACAACTCGTGACCCCTTTGGACACATCCCACTACCCCCTAGGGGTCCCGGCCCACCTTTTGAGAACCCCTGCCCTAAACAATCATATGTCAAATATTATTTAACAGGGATCCAGTACTGCACCAATGAAGTCAAATTCAAATCTTCCTTAATTTTGAGACACCCTCTATAAATACACAGCATGAAAAACATTATGCCAGCGTACATTGCCGAATAAAGGTATTTGTGGCATCGCAATTTTTAAAAATCTTCTAAAAGAAAGTAATTGGAGCATCTCTGGTCATTCTTTTAAATGAAGAACCTTAGGCAAGTTATTTTAAATCTACCATAAACAACAACTAAATTTTTAGACAATTTGATAATGCACAATAAATTCGGTAGTACACAATACGGTATGATTTTGAACAATATTCGTAATATATGTTTTGAAATACTGTAAGAAAAAAAAGAGATCCTGATTTAAAATTAAGAAAATCTTTTACGCCCACTGAAATAAAGTTAATATATTACAAAGTATAATTTTAATATATTACAAAAAGGTTGACAAATTTCTAAATTTAGTAGAAAGGGGAGAGAATTGCATTGGTCTCCAAATCAATCAATCCCATTCACATACAGTGAACTTTGTTGGGGTGCACGACTGATAGCCCTTGACTATCTTTCTCTTGCTTGGTTATTCAGTTTCTGTCTTGATTTAACCTTTTAATTGCCCCCCCCCTTTTTTGTTGATAATTCAACTCACAGAATGGTAATGTATACAAACAGCATCTCATAGTGGGAAAGCAAGAGAATTCGGTGAAAAACAAAAATTTAACTCTTAAAAATAATTTCTGAAGACAATGCATCTCTGCAGTCCAAATGGAATATTCTGTTCTGTACCAACGCCTATTTAAACAATACTTTATATAAATATGGATACCGCGCAGATATAAATCACAATATAATAAATAAATACTATATGTCTTTGAAAAGTTTATTGAGATAAGGAAACAATCTAAAATAAATCATTGACATAACGTTTAAATTAAAAGTATGAAATTAAATTGGTTAAACTACTAGATGAAAGGCTTCATAATATGCGCTGCTTAGGGCAGCAAAATACTGAAATCGTCATTAGAAATAACATGCATTTGAAGACCAAAAAGGTTTCAATAAAAAATTATTTTTATATATAAAAAAATGTGTTAATACATTCTGTATTGAGAAAAACTTTTAATACATCGTTTTAAACTAGGCCATATCTATGTCAGAAAGTATGTCTTAAAGAATGTTATTGACTTATGGAACTTTACATGCTCGCTGACGTTATCTGTCAGTGATTTAAGCTCATGTAAGTGTCTATTTTTTTTTCAGTATCGCCAATTAAAGCTAAGAGTACGACTTAGTTACTCATGTTTCACATTCTCTTGCACAGCCCCTTTTTATAGGGCGGCACATTCGTACACCACAGATAGAGCAACCATTCCCGAACCGGGATGGCCAGCTACGCGGAAGACGCGCTACCCCAATGCCAGAGCGCTGGCCTTAAAGAATGTAATTTCAGATGTATTGCGAATAGCGCTAGGCCCGAACTCCCAATCTTATGGTTAGTAGTCCAGTAACAAATCCGTTGGGCCAAAAGTGCACTTCGGTTCGAGGGATGTTGGCTGGCTTATATGGAGCATTCACCACATAATAAATGAATGATGCATTGCTGTATTTTATAATTTTCTTCCATTACAGCTTTTGTCGACTGCACATTAAAGCTGAAAACTGCTGGATATCTGAAATGTACCACTAACACCGTCCAGACGGGACCAAAATGCCAAGTAGAATGCCAGAGGTATAGTGCGAAGCCGGCGGTCAGCAAAAACACTCACCAGTGTGACGTAACCGGAAGATGGAATCCGCCCTTACCACATTGTGTAGAGCGTGAAGGTAATATATTAAACCAGAATACTATAGCCTTTTTTCTCTTTTACTTATGTAACTAGCCGCATTTGACGACCAGTTCTTCACCAGAAATATTAATAGTGTTGGATTTCAGTTAAATCTTTCATATGAACTTTCATGATTTCTTTTGAAAGTACTTTTTTCATTATCAAACTTAATAGACTTTAGGATCTTGTTATTTTAATAACATTTTACTGATTCTATTAATCTTCATATTAATCTTTTTTCATAAATTCAAATCCCATAATGTTATGAAACTTTCTTTTAATTAAATATCTTCTTTACTTACACTGTAGCTTCATTTTCTTATTCTTCGTATAAACTCCACAAAAAAAAAAAAAAAAAAAAAAAAAAACCCGTAAACAGAACATTTGTCTAACTTTCAATTCCAGTAGAAAATCACGGGATTAAGTATTTGAAATAACGAAACTGTGTTGATTTTCACGATAACAATTAAATATATTACATGACAAATATATTGGCATAGTTGAAAAGATTTTTAAAGAATCTAAAATTCTATAAAAATTATCCTTTGTCAATAAAATGTTCCAGAGTTACCGTTGGAAAACACGAAGGCATAGTTATTAATTGATGACCCTCTTCCTTCCCTAACCCTAAAAATATTCCATGTTGTACCTGTTTACCTTTCAGAATTACCAAATTTGTCAGACCTACCAAATTTTGAATAGAGCACTCGCGCGCGCGCACACGCACACACATTCTCTTTTATTATTAGTAGAGTTAAAAAAAGACACCTGGAGATAAAAATTAAGAATATAACTTTGAATAGATTTCTTAAAAGGAAATTAATTATTGCACAGTATGTATGGGATTTTTATATCTCCATAATAAGGATGATGGAAACATAAATCAACTCAGGTGAATAACAACGATCTTTTTCGACAACCACAATTTAAAACATAACACTTACTATAAGTAAAAATAAAATTTAAAAAATGGAAAAAAAATCCTACTATAAAAGAAGTCTACACAATGTTTCATATCTTTACCCTTAACAATAGGGGGAAAATACTGGATGAAATATTTCAAGCAAAAATGAAAGTTAATGATTTATTTTGCAACAGTAAAATATATTGTAAAATAAATATAAAAATATTTTTAAATGAATTGAAAATAGGCAAAAAAAAAAAAACTATGATTAAATTGATAATGAAAACTACAATTAAATCAATAATTTTTTTGAAACTTTGAGTTATATATATGTAGGATATACCACAGAACTATTTTTATTAACCAACATCTGCCTTCATTTTGTTTTATCAACACCCGATGATATATGTAATTCAAAGCAAGAGTTGTGAAGGTTAGATCATTTCTCAGATGGCGATAATTTTTAATTAGTTTAGCATTCCGGAACAACGCCATCTATCGAGCTTTTGAAAATCTGTCCCAATTAATATTGGGCAGAGGCTCCACTAACATTCGTAAAGGAAAGACGTCTGTCTTCACGCGTTAGCGATTCCTGCAAAGCTACGCGGTAATATATATATTCAGTCATAATGTTTTCCAACTTCTAACGTCCTGCTAGAGGAAATAATCTAACTTTCTGTTTATTTAATATCTCCATGTTTTAATTCTTTTTAATATTTCCCTGTAAATACTCCCCCCTTGTAAATATTCCCCTTTAACTCAAAATAAATTCTTTTATTTTTTCTAAAGAAGTCTCTTCATTCTTCGTTTGTATTATTTTAATTTTGGTTTAGAAACTAACCTGTAAATATTTAAAAAAAACTCTAGACACGCCACTAAAACTTTGCTATCTGAAGAGTCTAATTTTTTAAGAAGGTTTGGTTAGACTCCAACTTATATGGCTATTATAGGAGAAAATATCAAAATCACTTTGTTTAATTTTAATTAAAATTCAAGCAAACCTTTAATTACTAAATATAAGCATACTTAAGAAGAATTTAAAAAATGATTCCAAGGTATACATTTTTATTCCCTGCAAAATATATTGGAGTCCGTCATTAACTTTATGTCAGTTCTGTAGAGTGTACACACATTCTTTTATTTTTTATTTTTGGAGCAAATAAGTTTTAAAAAATAATGCAATTAAATATTAATATAATAAAGTATATTATTATTAAATATTAAAATAAATCATGTATTTTACTTTCTAATTTTTAAAAATAAAAGGTACAAATTATGTGAAACGAAATGATCATATATTGTTAACATATAGCATTTACACATGAATCTTATAAAAGCGTCGCTTTATTTTTCAAAAAGAAGAATACTTCATACAAAATTTTATTTCCGGTTGCTTCTTCATTCTTTTTTTTTTTAATTGCTCAGAACAAACTGTTGGAATAAGTTTTTTTTCTTTTTACTTTTATCAAAGTGAAATTGTTTTGGTTGAAAAAAAATTAACTTTTTCTTTTTCATATTTTTTGCAGGAATTGATGTTGTTCAACCTCCACCTAATATGTTCCATGGAGGTATGGATTATCCCTCATAATGTTGCAGAAAAGTACAGTTTTCTTCTATGGAAAATGATCAAAGCAATATGAATCATTAATAATATTAACATCTTGTTAAGCAGAAAACAAAATGAAATAAACTATTTCAAATATATAATTTTTTTTCTTTTGAAGTATTAAAATAATTGAATGTAGATTTAAATAACGAAAACATACCCTATATATTATTCAGTTTATTATCAAATAAATCGTGTATGTTATAATATAGTACTTATGGAATGCTCAAATGGTACGAATGGAATCTTTAATAGCATTACGGAGTATTAACATTAAATTTTATAAAAATATTTTGAATTGAGGTCACACTTCTTAAACAGCCAATTAAAATTTATTTCATAATAAACCGAATAGTCAAAAATAATTCAACAATAATAATAAAATATCTAAAAAAGAATAATTTAGAAAAATGTTAACTAGTTTAATTTTATTTAATATGCTAATTCTGATGTAAGATCTTTGAATTGCGATGAAACGCAAGTAGGTGCATTAGATTTAAATCCTTGAATGAATATACACTTAAAATCTATGTAAATATCAAGAAATATAAACTGGCAGTAATCAAATAAAATACGAAGTTCCATTCCAAAAAAAGGGGGGGGGAGCCAGATATTACGGGAAATGGCAGTCTATTATGGACATAAAGAGGTTAAAATGTAGAAATTTTACTGATAAAAATGGAAATTTAAAACTGTTTGAATCAGATTATTTAACTAATTTCTATTTAAAAGCTATGCAATCTTCTAAAAAGTTTTAAAACAATATTAATGCATCTCCACAAAGTCTAAAAGTAAGGGGAGATTTTGAAAATAGCAAATATTTATGTGTATGGCATGTGTGTATTTCACATTTAATGTAGATTTGAACAAGTTGAGTTAAAGTGAGATATCAATGTCATTAAATTTGAAAATCCCCCAAAATTTGGATTCAGTCAAGGAACTGTTTTATTAACATTGAGTTTATTTTTTCCCCTTATGCTTCCCTTTTTCTAATAATAATATTATTAAAGAACATTATTATTAAATATATTATTATTAAAAAATATCAGTTACACATTCACAAAATAATGAATTTCATTAATAAGTCACCAATTAATATTAATTAGCCTTAAAAATCTTAGCATTAATTTTTTTGAATACAATAATTAAGAAATAATTTATAAAGAACACCTGTTTCAAATTTTGTCATGCTTAGGATAATAAAATGAATGATATTTAAAGTATTAGAACTAAAAAGAAATATTAAGTATTTTCACCATTTTGAATATCAAATGGATATTGTTTAAAGTCATGAAACAAAGAAAAAAAAGAAACAATAATTTAACAGTTAAATTAATTTTTTATTCTTTTTTCACAATACAAATGCTAGATGTCATTTAAAGTCCTGCTTAGACTCTTTCAGCAACTCCTTTCTCAGAGATAGACATATTGTCTTTTTAACTTTAAATTACAATTTGTATACCTATCAAACAAAACAATTCAAGAGGCTTTTAATACAACAAAACAAATCAAGATTTTGAGTCAGATGACTCCACAGTTTCTTCTTTACCTTGATCAATATTGTCTTTTACAGTATTTACAGCAACTAAAGAAGATGGTGAAGTTCTAATTTTAAATAAAACAGGTATATTGTCCAATTTTGGATTTGATTTTCTAAGAAATCTAATCCAAGATAATACAGAGTCTTTGCTAGACGTTCCAGTGCAACACATAGCCATGATAGTAGCATCTTCCTGTTCATGAACAGATTTTGGAGTAAGAGTCAAGGATTTTGGTTTTGGATCGCCAAACATATACAGAGGTATATTTGACACATCTAAAACAAAAATGAATCAATTATAAACTAAAAATTGACAATAATGGAACTAATTACAACAAAATATATTTAAAATGAAATTGACCATATTTACAACAAAATCTGACATAATTGGCAATATCAAAATGATGCTTTTTCAATGTGAGATAAAACATTTTTTTAAAGTGAATTGAAATTCAGACAGAAGTTGATGTATGGGCTGGTGATGACAAATTAAAAACTTATCTTAGAATCTTATAGCAACAGTTACACCAATTAGTAAATATGATAATGAGTGAAAATCATACTTTCCATATAACCACCAAAAGTATGTGATGAAAAATATTTTCCGTTTGAATTTTAAATAAAATAATCTTCTTTTTTCACACAATAGTTACAAAAATTCTACAAAGCACCAGCAAAATTAAATTCAAGCTTTCATTTAAACTTATGTAGTTGTGACATAATGCTATATATATGTAATGATATTTTAAAATTTAATTTAATTGTAATTAATTGAATAATTCTTAGTTTAATTCAGCCCATTTCAAAGATGTTCTAAAATATTCTCTTATTTCCTAATCCCTTTTCGATTTTTCTATTTAATTAAATTAACTGGAGTTTTGTCAAAATGCTGAATCGTTGGTTCCATGTGCCGAGAAAAGGGATAGAGAATCTCTGACGTAAACATATTCTTCTAAAGGATCCTTGTGTTTCTCTTCTGAAGGTCAACATGTGTGAGAATTCCTGTTAAAATTGACACAAGTCAGATATATTAGAATCTCATGGCATATAAAACAAAGGATTTCACCCCTTTTTTCTACCTTCTTCTGTTTTAGTGTCAGCCCTGTTTGTACATAACACATTTCTCACGATGGAATAAAACAAACTTAAAACTCTCTGATTTTGGAACTATGCTTCAAATTAAAATTATATTACAAATATATAGATATATATATTTACTGAAGAAGAATTAAATAATAACTCTCAGTTAACAATTAGAAGGTTTGATAAACAACAAATTCAATTATATAAATATATATTAGTATCTATGGATGTGATAAATATATGTAGGATTGGAAAAAAATTTGCAAAAAGAGCAATTTATAGAATGCATAATATTTGGACTAATGGAATAATAAGATACTTTTCCGTTATCCAAAATTAGAGAAAAATTGAAAGAAATTTGGCGGAATTCTACATTAGTTGGAGATTTTTTGCTTGTGCCTAGCTAACAGAAAAGTATCAATAATAATAACAAAACAGATATCTATTAGTTTTTCAATCGACAAATCATAAGACTGAAATAGCAGAAAAAATGAAAATCAGTTTAGCTGCCATACAAATTGAAATAATCCATTTACAGTTGATATAACAAACAAGGAATGACAAAATTCACAAACAATTAATTTAGTTAACAAGATTAAATCACACAATACAAAATACTAAACTATTCATAATCAACAATGAATAATCAATAATTATTAAATTGGATTGTACACACACACACACACAAACACTACACACAAATGAAAGTATACAATTAAATTTGCTGAGAAAATATTGTTTTGCTTCCTTAATCGATAATTATAGCATATTTCAAAAGACATTTGAAATTAAGCAGCTTTTTTTAAAATTCTAAAATTTAAAAAAATAGAAAAAGCAATTATAATATGTTTGAATTCATGATTTTATCAGTAAAGCTAACTTCGACTAAATGTATCTATTTTAGCAATTCCTATATGAAGTATTTTAGCAACACATACCCTAATTTGACAGACATATTTTAAAATAAATATTTTTCAGTGATATTAATTTTAGTAATCTCATATGATTTAATCTTATAGTTTTTGCATTAGATTGTTTCCTCCTTTTATTGCTCTTTTTATGAATACAATACAAAGTCATTTAATACTTATATTAGAATTATCAAAACTGGCCTTTATGCTATCAAAATCTAACCAATTAACAAGTAAATTTATAATATTTTATAGAATGTAATTCTTTAAGCACTGTTTTGTTCCATTTCATTTTACAATAAGATGGAAAACAAAAGTATTTCAAAATAATTAAATTCATAATATTTTAAACTATATAATTTAACTTTTAGACTTCTTTTAAAATTTTAAAAACTTTTGTATCAAGTTTGCCTTCAAGTGACATAGCCTCTATTTTACTTTATTAGGAAAAAATACTTACAGAGATTTAATATCATTACCATGAAAAATGCAGATACAAGCTTTACATATCTAATTTAAATATTGATTATTTCCCATAACAGCAGATTTTTCAAAATTTTCATTTTATTTAATTTATGAATAATAAATAAGGTTACTGACCTTTTTATGAGGCAAAAACATCAATCTTTTAAGTAGAAAGTCACAGACAAATTTAAAAAATATTTTATTTTAATTGAATAAAATAATTAAAAGAAAGTTTTTAATGGAATATTTATTAATTTTAAAATGGTATTAACTAGATATTTATGTTTTATTAAATATCGAATACAATCAAAATTTCCTCTATTTTATTATCCCTCAAAAGTCAAAGAGAGGAATTATATATATATAGCTTTGTTTTTCAGATCATATTCTATAAAATGCTAAAATAATAGCCAGCTATTTTAAGGATTTATTTACTAATTAAGAAGTAATAATACCTAATGCAAAACCTTATTTTCTTTCTAATCTAAACAAACATTCTGTTTCTATGTTGTTTATTGAAAATAAAAATAAATATAAATGCTCTTTAAAACTTTTTCAAAAGCAAACTCACTGAAAGAGTACACAATTATAGGAGAAGCTCAATCAGTTTTAATTTTCTTAATCCAGTTAAATTAAATATCAAAAAGCTGCTTTTTTTATATTAGGAATGACCTACTTTTGTTATTATATTTTTGGTATAACATTAGAATTTATTATCTTCACTATTGCTAAAAATATATTGAATATTTCAATGCAATTTGATTGAGTTTTTACTAAATAATATAAAGTTTAAATTCATTCAGAAACTGAGTTTAATATCTTAATTTGATCTTAAGTTTTATACTTCTCATTTTTAAGTTAAAATTCAAGCAACTGACAATTTATGCATCTTTTTATATTGTTATAGATATTTTGCTTTATTTTTTGCAGTAATTCTACAAACATTTTAATAATTCCAAATTGCCAGGAAGTTCCAAATAAAAAAAAATCCTATTATGCTGCAGAAAGATGCTCAATCAAATAAAAAAAGCATTATTTCCAAAACAAAATAATGTTTGAAAATATTCTGAAACACTTCCTAATATTTCAAAAAAATTTTTTAGACTATCCCAGAAGAAACAGAATATTCTAAAATTTGTGGAATTATCAATAATCTACAAAAATTTAAATGATATTGTATTGTGTCTTAGATTGTCCCAAAATACAACAATCATTTTTTTAAAAAAAAGAGAGAGAAAATAAAGCTTTTATGAAATTTGAAAAACTACAGAAATATTCAACGGTGATAAAAAATATTCTGCAAATTTTGCTTTATGTATATATATTTTACTATATGTTTAAAAATTTAAATTTTTTATAATATTATAAGGTTCACATTTTTCACTCTTCTCAATTAGGCTATAACATGCCTAACCTTTATAATATTTTTGCTTAATTAATAAATTAGAATTGTCGAAGTAGTCTAAAATAAGTTTTAAAATTCAGGAAGAAAACTGAAATAACCATACATGAATTCTTTTTTAAATTTAGAATTTTACAACTAAGAATTTCGAAACTATTCTTACCATCTTCATCCTCTTCCAAAACGGGATAAATTTTTGGATCAGCACAAAGCACATAGTATGACATTGATATTCTTCTTAACCACACTAATGTTGGACCTTCAACATAAAGAGCTTTTTCTTCAGGGTGCTCTTCAATAAGTTTTTGCTGAGTAGGAGCTTGAGCACTGACTATCCATGTTTTATCTAAAGAATCTTCTAAGTCTTCAGCCTAAAAAAAAAAATACAGATTATTATAAAAACCAATTTAATTAAAACCAATCTAATTTAGTCTATTCATATGCATTAAGATAATTTCACATTTAAAAACTATAAATAATACACACAACCCCTCAATAAAACACATAATGTGATTTATTTTATTACTATTAATTATTTATATTTTTTTATTTTCTACAAATAACATTCGTATTATATTATAAAATACAACACCAATAAAATCTATATTTATTTCAATTTTGATTCACCAAAATATAAGAATAATTTTTAAAAATAGCCTTTTACCCTATTCTAGATGAAAATAGAAATTTGTGTAGATATGTATAAAAATGAAAATAAATTTTTGGCAGTCAAAAAAAAAATTACATGAAATGTAGTGTTCCCATAAAAAGTTTCATGGTTTTAGTGTCGCAAATCAAGATAATTATAAATATTTTACAATAAAAAAAAAAAGAAAGAATTTTTAAATGACTCAAAATAAACTAATATCATAATACTATTTTCAACTAAATACTTAAGTTATAAACATTCCAATTTAAAAAGACCTTTACAACACAACAATTTTGGAAATTGAAAGGGGATAAAATTACTATCATAAAGAGCACAATTTTTAGAGTATTGGACAAGCAATAAATCTGAAAAACTAAGATACATTTAGGAATGAACTTAAAATCGACAGTAACAAATTTTTGTAGTAAAGTCAATTTGAATAAATAGCAAAGAATTAGATTGCTCTGTTTAAAAGAAGAAGAAAATGCTGCATTATTAATAAATTTTCATACTAAATTCAGTTTTCAAATTGAATATACATATACATCAAAATAATATCTCAATGCTTTTCCAAACAAAATGATGCTGACTCGCTTCTATTATTAACAAAAACTAAATTCACTAATAAACTGATTTTGAAAGTTTAGGTGTGCTGTTCACTGATAAACTGATTTTGTAAATTTAGGTGGATTGTTCAAAAGTTATTCTCTCAAAGCTTTTTAAAAAGTGACGACTTTTTGAAATAGAAGAAAGTCTTTTCTTAAATGATGAATGGAAAGGTAAAATGATTACAACAAGGTTAGAAATAATTAAAAATGAGAATTGGGCATGTCTATAATTTGCTAATCATGAGATACACATTCAAATTATGTAATCAAAAGAAAATGTTTTATATAAATATTTGTGGTTAGTTTAATGACTAGATTATCATAATGAATTACATAAGCACTAAGAACCTTAGATAAAACAGAACTTATTATAAGCATTGTAATTATACAATTTTTATAAGAAAGTGCATTATTTTCTTGGAATCTAGGCCATTAACAAGGTGCAAACATTATCAAAGATATGTTTACTTGTATAACAATTTCCCCATCCTTATACACAAGATAATATATTTTCACTTGCAGGTATTGAAGAGTGTATAGCAATAAAATTATAGTTTTTAAGTATATAGTGGTAGTATGTATATTAATAATGTAGTAGTACATTAAATATATATAGTGGGTCATTAACTTGATGAAAAACAAATGCAGTAACTATAACAGAAAATGAACCCCAAAGGATCAGAGAATCACGAAGAATCATTAATGTGTTTTTAAAAAAATACTATCAAAATTTAGAAAAGGAGAATAAATTATCTATACAATTAGACAAATGATTCTGTGTTTTCATATTATATCACAAAAAATAGTTCAGTAAGAAACAATATTTCAAAGAGAATATATTTTTGGGAATATGACTGCAGTTAGCGATGGTTGCATATTTGAATTTCTTGCATGACAAATTTTGAGAATAAATTTTTTACATAATATTTATTAATGATATTTGATTAAAGGACAACAACTCAATAGTTAACAACAAACTGTATGGTTTATCAACAATTTCTTTTTCTTTCAATTTTATAGCTTTTCTTTCAATTCAATTTTATGATCTATTTAAATATTGGCTTTAAAATCAGCTTAAATTGGATTTCTTCAAAATTATTTTTAGTAATAACATAATAGAAAAATTGCCTATGCACTCTATTTTTTTCTTTCTTTCTGCATTGCTAATATCAAATTTTGCAATGTTATATCAATATTTTATTTTCATCCCATTTAAAAGCAAATGCCCAACTTACTATCCTAAATAATGCTACTATGCTTATTATTCTAAACAATATAAATTGATCTAAGGATCACATTCACTTAAACTGATAGTAATCTAAATAAATGCAAGATAAATATAGAAAACTATTTATTCAAGAGATAGGAAATGGAAAGTCAAAATCATTTTGAGTTCCTGATTGAATATATGAATCACTACCTTATACATGAAAACACTATTATTTCAGGAACAAAATGTGAAATATCTATTCCAGTTGATTGATGAATTCTTACTTTTAGAATGTAATTATGTATTCAGTCATGTAACTTAGCATGAAAAAGTGGCTTTTAAAACAATGAAGTTAAAAAATCCACATCTTAAAATTTTACAAGATAGTTGCAAGAATTTATAAACTTAGTAGAATTATCTTAATAGAACTAACTTAGAAAACAATCAAAGGAAATTTAGAGTAAATGCACCAATCTGTAAAAGGCTCTGATAATTGAAATGAATAAAGTAATATTTTCATCATATAAAAGTTGAGAATGGAAAACAATAATGTTATGCTAATGGGAATAAAATCAATCTAAGGGTAACTATGTTAATAATAAAGATGGAAGTGCATTAGCATTCGACAGTACAGACCATCTGACCCCAAAATATAATTTTTAGTACATGTATATCTTGAAGGTCAGGAATGATATTACAAAGCAATTGTTTTGTTTGTAATTAGAATTATAATTAATGAAAACTAAGTGAAATTTTAACATTTCTCACAATAACATCTGAAAATATTATTACATAAATAGAAATATGACACCATTTAAAAATATTAAAAAAATTGTGTTTTTAATTATGCTAATTTCTTGTAAATATTGGAAATATTTATTTATTTTGCTTGGCCATTAACAATAGATTACATTGCTACCTTGAAGTTCAAGCTGTTTTCATTGTTTCATCAATATAATGATGGCATAATTTTTCGCATATTAATGGTGTTAAAAAAATGCACACACAGATATTAAAGACATATATCTGTACTCCTTATGAGGCGTATAATAATTGAAATAACAGAATTGTGAAATTTAGAAGATAGATGAATGAAATATTTACATTTTTAACAACCCCATGATGTCATGAGACTGTTCTTTAATAGAAAGATTCAGGTGTACAATAAACAGAACATATGTACCAGACATTTAAAATACAATTTCTTTAATGCCTGGCATTTCACAGTACCATGGCATATCTAAATAATTTAAGGGAAGTTAAAGATAATCAATATTTCTGGTGAACCAACTCTACACCAAGTGTGACTAAAATAATAAAGATGAACATGTGTA
>JAOUZG010037989.1:1665386-1678703 GCA_026289955.1 Argiope argentata | reverse complement strand
GTGTACGTGTATGCGTAATAGTTCTAGCATTTCACAAGCCAAACAGTTGAACAAAATGCTAACAACTTTGTACATATATTAATTGTGAAAGCAAAAATATGCAAATCTGAACAATTTTTAAAAATCTTAATTGATTAGAAATTTCAGTGGTTTGTCATAATAAAATTAAGAAGTATTACAGAATAAAAATTTTATAATCATTTTAAAATTCAATAATAATAATAATAATAAATTCAATATTTTTTAAACACATAAATTGAATATCGATTTGAAATAAATTTTTAAAAGACAGTTTAAGAATATTTTCAAGCAATTTGTTTCACAGATAATAAAAATAACATTTAACTTAAACAAGCACTTCATGCACTCTAAAAAAAATTAACATTTATCAACGTATTGCCGTCATGTAAATAAAAGAAATGAAATAACCATGAAATTTCCAAGAAAGACATGACATAGAATCATATTTGCTAGAAAGAATATACGAAAAAGTGTTTATGAACTTTTAAATTTATAACTAATTCAATAATTCTGAAGTATTAAATATTACAGAGAGAACATGGTTTATATTTATAAACCACAGGTCTTTATATATATATATATATATATATATATATATATATATATATATATATATATATATATATATATATATATATATAAGAGAGAGAGAAAAAAATAAATATTGGTATTCAAATCATTTAAACCCTTTTGAAAATAATATTCAAATTGAATTTTAAAAAATAAAATAAAATTCAAATGGAATCTTATGATAAATAAATTTTTTTTCTTTATTTAAGGTATTTCTAAGATATTACATAAACTATAACTTATCTGTAGTGCAATAAGGCAACATTGGCAGATGATTTTATTTTTAATATTTATGCTTTTAAAAAATGTTTCAACAAAAAGGTTTTTGAAATAATGGTTCATAAAGGTTTTGAATAATGAAAAGGTTTTTAATAATGAAATTTAATCACTTCTGCTTTAATCCAAAGATCAAAGTTTATAAATGATAGAAAATTAGAAAGATAAAAGTACAATGCTAAAAAAAGGTTATTATGAGTTATATAATTATTTTAATTTGAAACAAACATTTTGCTGGAGAAACTATTGAGATATCAATTTATATAAAACATTTAATTAAAAATTAAAATCAGCTTTTTATTGGAGCAAATCAGTTGGTTGCCAATGCTGATTAGCTATAAAATAAAGATACATATAATGAGTGTGAATGAACAAACAATTTTTTTTATTGTAGATATTTAAAATATAAAAGTTTGGTATATAGAAGTCTATTTGTGAAAGCAGATATTATAAAAATATATAAAATAGTTGGATAAAAATATAATTAAAAAAACTGAATTCATTTAATAAAATTTTAAAAAATGAAGCAAATTCCTTATAAATAGATTTGACACTATAGATAATAAAAGTAATTCACATATTTACATTTAAAAAAAAAAAAACAATTTTGCAATTGAAACTATATAAAACCATGACTTCAAATGGAATCAGGGAAAAATTATTGACAGTAAAATATCTTAAGACAATTTTATTGGAGAATACTTCTATAGTTGTAAACTAATAAAGTCAAGAAATGAATATTGAAATGTAAAATGTAATCAAAACTTGGTAAATAATTGTTTTTATTTGAATCAGTAATGATAGCATTCATTGAAATTTCATACTCTTAATTTATTTTCTGAATTCAGGCACACAGCTAAATGGGTGACAAAAGTATTTATTCCAAATTAGGGATTAAAAAAATGGAATAAATCTCTTCAAAGGCCAATGGAATTAAAAACAGCAACAACAACAACAAAAAAAAAACAATTTCATACCATTCAGTTGAATGGAATTCATTAAGAATTTGATCTATAGTTCCAAGGACATTATATGCAATGCATAAAATTCTCATTTTAACTACTGATAGAAGACGACTGTTCTAAGAAATTAATTCTGGTTTGGGTAGAAAAAAAATCTGAGAAAATAAAAATTTTGGAAAATTTAAAATAAAAAATATAGATAGTAAGTACTTGCGTTAAAATCCTCTATTTTTGTTCTCTTGTCAACACACATTTTTTTCAAAGCCAACTTTGCAAGCTCACGAGGATCATCTGGTAGAGGGTCAGGTAACATGTAAGGATTGATGTTTTTTAATTTTGGCATCCAATACATCATTCTACCATATTTTTTATACACATGAGAACTTATACCAAATGCAGCTTTTATGATTTCTCCCATCTCCTTATCAGGACATATCCCTAAAAGAAGAAGAAATAAGATTCATATTTAAAATTATTTATTATTATTTTAGAAAAAAAAGAAAGGATATAAGGAAGAAAAATGAACTCCATTTTATGAACTTCAGATTATATATACAAATATTACAATTTAAGTTAAAATAATTTTATTTTTAATAATAAAATAATCCTGTATCAATTATCGAATAGTTATCAAATATATAAGAGAAATAAAGATAAAGAAAAGTAGAAAATTACATAAAAATATTCAATAATTTTAACATAATTTTTTAAAAATAATTTGATAACTTGTACTGTACAGATTAATACATGAAAATACTAAATTCATTAATTTTTCTTTAAAAAAAGATATAATGATCATTTTTTGGAAAAATAACACATTAAATAAACAAAAACAACAACAAAAAAAAAAAACTCCCCCAGATTGAACTCAGAAATTTTAAGAAAAATTACCACTGTATTCCATCTTGTCAAGTGCATAAATTGCACAGTCTTGATGCCTAGAAAAATGATAGAATTCAGCTTGAATAAGGTTCTTGGGTATCATTTTCCCTTTAGGAAATACATCTAAAATCTTCTTATACACTTCAAGGTCCCCAGGGACACCAAAATCATCCATGTATTTTAAAGCTGCATAAATAAATTCAACATGACCTCTTCTTATTTTGTCATGTGGTGCAAATGTTTCAGTAAGAATCTGCAGAAATGTCTGACGATCTTTCTTCTGAACTTTTTGAAAAAAAGTCGATCTGGGAGCAAGTTCCTTTTTAGATGGTTCCATACTGTCCTTTTCTCTCCATATTTTAGAATTTGATTTAGAAAGATGAAAACTTAAAAACTGTACTTTAACTGGAGAATTCAGATGTTTCATTGATTTATGGCTGATCTGGTGGAAGCGTCTTATATTAAGTGCCCGAATACACAGCACATGATTAAATTGAAATATTTTGGAAGCTAGGCTTAAACTTCTTAGTTCTTGTTGAAAAACCATGATGCATCTAAAAGAAACAATTACTGTTATCGAATAACGCAAAAATGAAATAGAAATTATTAAAAATTTAACACAATATTAAAAATGAGCTAGCTTTAAATACCGAAATTTAATCAACAAAATTATTCACACACAAAATATATTTAGTCTTTTATATGAGTAATTTATTTTTAAAAAACCTTTTACCGGTGTATAATTTCATTTGTTTATTTACTAGACACATTGCATAACGACACAGCTACAGTTAAAAAAAATTATGATTTAATAGTGAAGTTATATTTTAAAACAACCCAAATATGATAATTGTTACAAAAATGATTGAAACGAAATATTATGCATTGAAAAATAAAATCATTAAAAAGTAAATCACATTGGATTTATTCGTTTAAACTGAGAAGTGCATGTCAGAATCGGTCATACGTAACTGTAGCTGTAAAGTTTAAAGGACAAATATAAATAAATAAATTCATCTTGCATATAGCTATAGCTATTAATTCATTTTCAAAGCAAAACTTTTTGAAATTAAGATGCTTGCACAAGGTAAAATGAATTGTAAAGGATTCTCTTTATTGTAATATTAGAATTTCTAATAAATATGCTCCATATTACTACTTTTTCTTTTCCCATTATAGAATATGAAAGCTGAAATATTCTTTTAAATATTTAATTTAAAACATTTTACTTCATAATTTAAATACATTCTTTATCATTTATCCAAGTAAGCAAGATTTTTTATATCTTAATCTGAAGAAGTCTAAAGAGGGTGCTTATTAAAAATAAAGTAAACAATCTCGATTTCATCTCTTTAATATGATTTTATAACTTATTGGAGGGGTGTTATTCTTTCACAAATTTGCTTCTTCCTTTATATGTAGTTAATGTTTTATCATAGACTAAAAAAATTATTATTAACACAATCAAATCATTTTTCACTTCAAAGTCAGCATTAAATTGATACTTTTCTGTTAACTAGACGCAAGCGAAAAATCGCTAAGTACTATAGAATTCCGCCACTTTTCTTACATCGATTTCAAATCGAAAAATCGCCTAATGTAGAATTCAATCAAATTTCATCGCGATTTTTCGTTTGCGTCCGGCTATCAGAAAAGTACAGTTAAATTGTTTTAAAATCCATTGCAATTATAATAATGGATTAATAATTTTAGAATTTTAAAAAATTTTATTATTTAAGATTTCTGTGAAAATGTTTATTCAATTATCTCTTATTTCTTTACTATTTAGTACTTTATTTTAATGATAATTTATCAATCAGGATAATTTATATGATCAGAAATGCAATAGTGTAAAAAGTTCATGTCAAGTATTACTCTTTTCAGTTTTTTTTTTTGTTATACTTATGGAAAACTTTTTTGAATATTATAGATTAAATAGGCTGTTCTATACAGATTGTATTACATTGTAACTTTTATTGCTGCATTTGGCATAGCATAAACATAAATTTTCTAGATGTTCTAATTTTCTAAAGTTTGTTTACATTATAATTTTAAATAAAAATTGTTTCCATAACAAGCATAAATCATTTATAAATTCAGCCTTTTTATTTGTCATCCCCCAGTCACAATTTAGAATTGCTAACTTTTAATATAATTATATACTGTTCTTTCTGTTACCGGCCGGCAGCGAAAAATTGCCAAAGAAATTTGGTGGAATTCAACATTATTTGGTGGTTTTTCACTGACACCCGGCTTACAGAAAAGTACCTCATCTTTGGTCTTCACGTTTGAAATAAGATGAAATTTTTATGAACGTGATTAAATAATTTTTTTGAATGAAATTATTTATAAGACTTTATTGTAATTCTTCCCATTTATATATAGTAATGATCCAGTTTCTTGCTAAGAATTCAATTTTCCTCTTGCATATTAATAAGATAAATGATTCTTTTTAAAAAAAAAACATACAACATATGAAGCAAAGTGACTTTTTAAGAACATTTATTCTTCTTGAAAGGCTATCATATATTCTGGTTTATAACATGAATTTGTAACACATAATCGATGAATTGATTTTAACTAAATTAGTAATGATGTATTTAATATAAAGTGTTCTTTTAAGCAGCATTACAAACTTTTAAATTAAAATTAATTTGTAAATATTGTGTTATAAATTAATTTTATAATTAAATTTGAAAATTTAGCAAAAAATTAGAAAGAAGTTATGATGTTTGAAAATATAAGTAATATTTTAAAATTTTCTACATGATTATATGTAAGGTATAGAATTAAGCAAACCAAGTTTGCAATACAAAGTTAATGTCTTCATCTGTTAATAAAAATAACTTCTTATGATTTAAGTGATTCAACATTTTGAGGCTGGATTTCAGGATGGTAGAATGAAAAGGAATTTTATTTTGTTCCACTTTTTGATGATGTTAACACGATTCCCCCCCTTTAAAATGGGCTAAGAAAACTGATATGCTAAGAAACTGATATTGTTAATTTGATTAAAATTTAAATGAAAAATATGAATTATGTTCATTTTTTATTATTATCTTAAATATAGACAGAGCAAATATTAATTATATATATAATATATATTTATTTCATTTATAATTAAACATTAAAAAGCATTAGTTTATTTATTAAGAGAACCAGGAAACATTTCTTGCTAAATTGTCATATCCTATTGGCTATTGATAATATTAAAAAAAACTTTTATTTAGAATTATATTACCAACTGCTATATATTCTTTTTTGTTATCCATTTGTGATAATAACTTGTTGTAATTTATAAATTGCTCATTTTCATAAGGTTTTTAAGTCATTGTAGTGGATTAATAAACTATTGGTATATATAATTTCTCTCCTAGCTATAAAAAGCAGCGAAGCATAATATACGAAATTATTCCTATTTTAATAATTTACAAAGTATTGACCAAAACTTTTATATCTCCACAAATCTTGAAAAAATTGTCATATAATTAAGAAATGTTTGATTTGACATTGATATGTATTAATGCTTTTCAGGTATAAGACTTTTCAAGCAAGGAATTCATGAAGTCCCACATGTGGTTATAGGATCAATAGCTTTTATTATCTGTAAGATTTTTTTTATACATGTAAATGTTTTATACATGAAATGTTAAATAATATTATTTTTTATGTTTTGTAAAATATCGATATTGAGTTATTAACAAGATAGTCAAAAATATGTTATAATTTTTTAATAAAATATTATAACATATTCCAAATAAAATATGCATTTTTAAAGGCTGTTTCCATCAATATATTCTTCTTTAATCTTCTTTTTTACGTTGAAAAACTGATTTTTCATTTATTGAATTGCTTGAGAATTCACAGGTGTTTATTTGTAATCAACAATAATATATGTTTTTATTATAATATGCTTAAATAAACAGGATCAATCTGTCAAAAGATGGAATGTTTTGACTGTTCTTTTATACTAATAATAAAACTGAATGTGTGTGTGTGTATTGGCACTCTACAGACCATTTAACTTATAGCTACCAATTTTGGTACATACATACTTAAGGATTGGAGGATAAAATTGTGTATCTCAAAATGATTTTTAAAATTTTAAGTTAGAATTTTAATTAATTAAAAATTAAATATTTTTTGATATTATATAATTTGATATTTTTCCACAAACATTTTCAACGGTATTGTTATACAAAAATAAATTGTACACCCTTTTCGAATTTAAAAAAAAATGTTTTTTTAATGATTTTAATTTAATAAATAATTAAATTTTGATAAATTTTTTTAAATTTTTTTTACTGAATTTCCAATAATTGATTATATGGTTGCCCTGAAATCCAAATCCTTTTCATTGTTTCACCAATTATTTTTTGTACAATTTTCTTCCATTAATAAAAGCTAAAGAAGTTTTTTTCTTCATATATATGTTGATTACAAGGTAGATTCAAAAAGTTGAAATTCCAATATCATAAAATTTAGATGGTAGATGATTGGACATTTAACAATTCTATGATGTCATTGGTTTGATAATCATTAAAAAGATTCATGTACACATTTAGTGGAACATATGTAAGATAGTACTATTTAAAATTAATTTTTGTATGATACTAAATTGATAAATACTTCTTCAATTTTAAAAACTTATTTATTTATGAAGGGATAAATGTTCCATGTATGTATGAATATCAGTCCAAAACCGTAGATATAGCTTCTTTAGAAATAAATTGTATTAAGTTCTATATTTAAGTGATTTATTTTATAATTTGTATTTTTGTTATCTAAAAGAAAATATAGATTCTACATTATGAAATGCAAGGATTACTAATGCATAGTACCTATTTACTATTTTAATTTTTCAGAAAATTTGCCATTGTGAAGCACGTTCATTTTCAAATTGAATTAAAATGTATAAACCATTATGAAAGTAATGAGTATATTTAACAGTCTTTAAAAAGTTAAATCTTAGATAATCAAAATTATTTATATTCTCTTTTGTTTAGCATTTTTCTTGAAATTAAAATTTCTCTTTGCTTTTTTACAGCTGGCGGTCTTTTATATGTAACAGCTCAGCGGCATGAAAAATATAAGGGTAAAAACGTGTTATGGAAAAGGAGATACGTTGGTAAGTTTGTTAGTTTTAAATATCTCCTTTATAGAATTTTTTAAAAAATAATTTATATTAGTTGTATGGTTCCATTTATATATTTTTGGGCCAATTAAGATTGAAATGAAAGAATCAAATTTCTCATTGATTTTTTTCCTTTAATTGATAGACAGTTACTTAATTTTCAGTTCTCTGTACTTAATGTTATATATCATTTTTTATTTGTAAAATGATATTATGAATATTATTTGTAGAATAAAAGAATTTGCATAATTTGCTTCTAGTCATTTCTGTTCATATAATCTTTTGGTTCATGTTCTTTATGATTTAAACTGTATCTTGGTAACATTGCATATCTATAATATTAAATTATTTTTATATGCAATATAACATTTTCTTAATATTCATATTTGAATAATTGAAATTTATTTGATTGCATTAATTGTGATTATACAAAAAAATGTAATTAGTAACTACGTATTGCTGTTTAATTTGAAATATTTTTACTAATACAGTTTTTCCCTGAAATGGTTAAGCTCCTTAAAATAAAGCTGGAATATTGTAATAATTAAATCAAAATAATCATTAAATAAATTGTCTTAGATAAATTATTTTGCTTTTTGAGAAGATTTTTAATTTAATATTTACTCTCTTAGTAATGTTTTACTATAAAATAATTTTTGTATTATTTTTCTTTGTCAATTTCAATGTTTCAATTTCAGTGTGGTTTTAACATTTAATATATAATTAAAACTTACACTTTTACCTTTCATTTCAGTTGTCAGAGAAGAAAATTTTGATCCTTCCACACAAATACATAAACCTGGCACTAAATACCCAATATTTTAAAGGAGAAATTTCTTATTATTTTCAATAATGTGTCTTTTGTTCTTTAATTTTGTTATTAGTTTTTGAAATGATGAATGAAAGTTACATTTTATGTACAAATAAAGAATATGACCATTATTAAGTCTCTCTCTCTCTGATGCTTTGTTCTTTTCTTAAATATTGATAAAAAGAATTCACACTTCTTGCTTGTTGATATGGATTTTTCTTTTAATCTTTCAAATAAAAATGTTCATGCTGAAATGTGTTATTGTACAATGTCAAATAGATTACAACACTCAACAGAAATTGTTAATGAATTATCACTGATCATTGTTTAGAAAAATCTGTTGCTTGAATTTATTACAAAAGTATTTAAAATGAAAGAAATAATAAAATTTTTATAAATAAATTATTAAAAAGTAATTAGTCACATTTCAACAGTTTTAATTCTTTAAAATGTAATGCAAAGAACATTCTAAAATACACATGTTAAGTACCTGTATGAAATCAGAAACATTACATGTATCTAATGTGTTACAGTCCAATTAATGGTACTAAATTATGGTTTCCAATCTTAATATGAGGACATTTAATCCATTTTATAAAGAAGTTTCCTCCAAATGGATTGTGTGCTAAAAAATTTCTTGTGTATTTTGCATAGTCATATATTGTATCTGACTTGAAATTATACTATTCAAGCTTCATGTGAAATATATTTCATATCATTCGTTGCATTTAAAAGCATTATTAGGTTACTGAACCAATGCAGTTAGGTTATTTTATAGGTTATTGTTCAAAGATATTGCTATTTTTTTCTTAAAAACGTCTTTAGTAATCAATCTACTATGATTCTGTTTCTCATGGTAGATATTTTTGTTCTGTTCCATTGTTTTTCATCAAGTGATATGTAGATATAAGTCGTGCATAAATTTGATTTTGAAAATATTCAAACTATCCATCGCACATTTATTTGAATAATAAGTTTTGGACATTAAAACAGCAAGAAGACATTTTTTTCTATTTAAAATTTATTGTACTTATGTATATTTTTTTTCATTATCATTTTGAATGATTTTGAGGAAACTTTATATATGTAATCCTTATCAGAGTAATGTAGAATAAATTGATCTCAATATATAATAGAGCAAGCATACCAATACTCCAACCCAGCCAAAGCCATATGGATTAAACAATCGACCACCACAAAGCCACCCCACCCAGCACAAAAGTTCAAAACTAACTCTTGAGGGAATTAGGATTAAAGACTCCTCGGACAGAGAAAAAAAACATATATGAATATACATATAAAGAAGTTAAAAATCCAATTAAACATGTAACATTATTAGTACATACAAACATGAATAAGAAAAGTCCACAAAATAATCCCAAAAGGGCAAAAAAGCGGAAGAATTAAGATAAAAGGCAAATGTTTCAAAACAACGCATATAAATATACACTACATTTAAAGAAATTAAGGAAGCAGTAAAAACAAAAAGTTGAACAGTAACAAAATAAGTCAAGTAATACAGGGTGATGACTTTATCTCAAATTGCAGAACTTTGGTTAGAAATTTTTGGACCTCTACCCAGAAGACTGGGTTTTTTATTAGTTTGTTTAGAGCCAAATGTCTCCACTCTGTGGGCCATGAAGAACGTATTTCCCGCCAAAGATGACAGTCTTTTATAACGTGAGTCACGGTTCCTATTTCCTCTTCACAAAGGCACGTAGCAGTCTTACCAAATAGTCTGGCTTGGTGAGCTCTAAATGGTACGTGGCTTGTTACTATTTGGTTGGTTTAAAAATCACTGTACAATCTTTTCGTATTTACTTTTTGTATAGATTGTTTGGTCCATTCACCCTTAGTAGTTTCTTCCCATCTATTTTGCCATATAACGTTTATGTCTTTTTTAACCTGTGTTCTTATTTGAGTACTTGTGGTTCCAAAACTGATATCTATATCACCTTTCTTGGAAGCTTCCTTGGCCTGTTGATCTGCTCACTCATTACCAAAGACTCCTTTGTGAGCCTTGAACCATTTAATTTTTATATTACATAAAGAATTCACCAGTTTGGTTATTAATTCATTTATTATTTTTCTTTCTTCATTAGTGAATTGCAGAGTCTCCAACACCGATCTCTAATCGGAGCTAATTTCTACATTATCAAACTTATTATTGATTATATAGTCAGTTGCTGTAATAATAGCTGTCAATTCTACCTTAAATACTGTAGTTCTGTCATTAAGTCTCACCAGGGTGCTATCAATATAATAGATATAATAGAGTAATTGGAACTTTGATTAAGAACCTATAACAAATTGATTTGTTCTAATCAGTTTAATCAAAATGTATTACGATTAAATCTTCTCTAAGCAATCTATCAGAATGGTAAATACAAGATATTTAGGAATTTTTGTACAGAATAATAGATTTTTTTAGTACTTAATACTCAACCTTCACATTAGTTAGCTAAAAATAATATAAGATTAATTCAATCTAAACTCATTCTCTTTTGAATGTTTTGGTGTGAGTTGCTGTAGTAAAAAAAATATTAGTAGACTCTTTATTCCAGTGTTTTGCAGAATGCTTGGAATTTTTAAAAACTTGTTTTGTCTTTATTTCATTTGCCAATTTCGAATATAAAAGTGGTTTTTCTTTCCTTTTGGCACTACTTTTTAAAATCGAGAGCAACTAAACAATAAAATATTTAAAATTTTGAATCACAAGTTCAATCAGAAAAATCACATTGCAGAAAATAAAAAGGATATTAGTATCAGTTTTGAAATAAAAATTTTGTGAGATAAATGTAAAACAAAAATATGATATAGCTTTGACCATGAAATTATTATGTTTCATGAACATCAATGAATAATTTGTATAGATTTAAGAATTCTTGATCAGCAAAAAATCTTTGATCAGAAAATTCTTATTTTCTATTTGCATTAAAATGTCACCTAGAGATCAAAGTGTTTTCCCTTTATATTTTCTATATATCATTTATTCTTTTATCATAAAAATATTGAATGAATGTCTTTTACTGGGGGCAGAGGTTTTGCCAAGAATTTATTTGATTCAGATACTATTTATTAAAATTATTTGCTCCAAGTAACTGAATTTGAGGAAACATCTTTATTTAAAAATTTAAGTAATTTTTCCTTATTGTGCTTTTTTTAGGTATATTTAAATTCTCAAAATTAATCTTATATTTCTATTTGTTCAAATTGAGTTGTTTCAAATATGCTAATTGAATTCTTAACTATAAGTTTTAGAGAATATTTATTCTATTAATAGAAAAGTCATTTCTTATCTTTAAGACCAGTTTTATTTTGATTCTGTTCAGAAAGAAATTTTATTGTTCAATGTATTTGAAATTTAAGTGATTCTTCAATTGCAAATATTTGGATTATAAGAATTGTCTAAATGTTTTTAAATGGCCTGGCGAATTTTAGAACATGTATGTAATAAATAGGTTGGAGGGATGCTGATTATAGGTTTTGAATGTTTTTATCTTAGCCAGACATTTTTTTTTTCAGTTGCCTTTTAATCATAATATGACAAACTAAAATCTTTATTAGATTTTCTAAAATACTAATGATTAGTTATTTGATAGAGTATTTAAATGGATATTTGGTTTCCACTGGCCATTAAAAATGAAAAAGACCAAGTACTAACCAATAAAATTAAAAGTAAATATTGCTAAATATAAACTGTATTTAGAGCAAATAATTTTGAATTAAAAGTTGAAGTAGGTATTACAACTAGTAATATTTCTGTAACATTGTCTTTTTCTTGAAAAGTTGTTTGTTGTACATGACTGATTTATTATTTCTTGCAAATTCGAAGAGTATTTTTTTTGAAAAGGAAATAAATATTTGAGAATTATATTTTGTCTCAAAATAGCATAAAATTGCTAAAAAGAATCTGTTTGTTCACCTGTTTTTTTAAATTGAAATATTACGATTGTCAACAGAAAATTAATATTTTCTGGAAGAACTTATTTTTGGACATTGTAAGATAATAAATTCATTTTTCAAAATTTAATAATTGTCTTTTTTTGACAAACTCACTGATTCTAAATATTTATTTTAGAAGAAACAAATGTAAAAAAAAGACTTTTACATTCAAACTGTCAATAAAAAAAATCGCTCAAAACTCGAAGTTCCGAAAAGTGGTAGATGTGCTTTTGCCATTAAATTTAAAATTAAGTTAATATCTAAATGATATTAGGCGTTAAATATTTGAGTATCTTATGAAAGAAGATTGCTTTCCTAACCTTTAAAAAATTAAGAGAATTGTTTTTACGTCCGATCTTCTCTATTCTTTTAATTTTACATAAATAATTCCATAGTTTAAAAATTCTAACGGTAGATGGCGTCGCAACGCTAGCACAAGCAATGCAACTTCCAATTTCTATTCCAAAATCCAAGTTGTGATTGATTACATTATAACAATGATTTTTCTATTAAATGTTGGCGAAAATTGTGCATGTTCGAAAAGAAATCACTGTTAAACTATTTAAGGTGTCATATGTAGTCATTTCTTGTTAATATGAATATGATCTCAACAATTTTACAAAATTATATATGAGAAATCTTGTTTGTAGTCATACGAAAAAATGTCGATCTAAAACAAAATTTTATCAAAATAAATCAACTTGAAGAATGTTGTT
>JAOUZG010037989.1:1601921-1616710 GCA_026289955.1 Argiope argentata | reverse complement strand
ACACACACACACACACACACACACACACACACACACACACACACACAAACACACACACACACACACACACACACACACTTTACAGTTCATTATTCTTTTACAGTTTTTTTAAATAAATAAAACGAAATGATTGCTTTAAAATGTTTTAAAATAAATTATAATTATCTGTTGAATAAATAAAATAATTGAAAAATCTTATCATAAAACATATTTATATTATATAAGTTACAGAATAATTCATTTTTATTAGATATACATTTATATATTTACATAGTTATACATTGTTTGATACTGAAAGTGCGTTTTTCTAACTTGGTTGCATAATTTTATTTTATATATTTTGTGACTTCATATCTTTTATCAAATTATTTCTCGATTGCTTCCAGAAAAGTTTTTGTTTTTTACAACAAGAAAAGTTTTTTTTGCTGGTATAATTATTTTAAGCTTTTGTAGAATAGCAAGAAATATGTATGGTTTCAAACTTTTTTATATAACCATTACGAATGAAAGAAAAAAAAATCCTAATGTATTTACTATTGCAAACAGATCAATGACGTTCATCTTGTGTTATGTGTGTTTCTTTAAGTTAGTACAAATAGTTTTACTTGCAATACTAGAAATACAATCTTCACAAATAATAAAAAAGAAAATGTGCTTATTGGCAATCCATAAAGTTCCACTGTTTACTTTATTTAGAGTTAAAAAAAATTGGGACAAATATACTTTGAAGGGTACATCTCTACTTGATTTGGGATTTTTTTTTCAGAATAGACGAGAAACTTACCAGATTCTGTTTTTTTTTCCACAATCAATCTCACTATTATTGGGCAAAACTGGTTTTTACATCACTTTAAAATTTATTATGATACGAGTTTAGTTGCTTTGCAAGTCTTTATAAAGTTAATTATCCAAAATGTTTTTCTGATAATTAAAAAAAACACAATTTTTGCTGGATTTTAAGATAGAAGATTTCATCATTTCAATGCAGTTAAAATCGTTTCTTTGTTTCAAATATTTAATGATGTGATTTCTTTTCATTTGTGAAAGCTATGAAAAAACAATCCAACCAATTATCTGTTCGAATTACATGAAAGTGAAAATACATTACTGCAAAGTACACTTTGTTTAGACAAGTTTTTAATGACAATCTAATGTCAAAGGATACGAGACCATTAAGAATGTTAATGATGCATATAACAAGAACAAGGGGGAACCCATTAAAATAACACCGATTTAAAGTCTGTAACAATTTGATCTTAATCTTTTACTGCATCAAATTTGATATATAATTTATTTTTCATGTTAATATTAAATAGAGTATAATTTAGAACAAAAGGTTTATTTCCTGAATTTTTAAAATGTAACTTTTTGGTATGTTTGTAAAACATTTTAGGAAATAGAATTTAGAATAAAAATATTTTTATTAGAGTTTTTTTTTCAAAATTCTATTTTGTTTTAACTTTTTTTAAATGTTAATTAAAAAGAAGTGTTTTGAAGAATTAAAAATATGTTGTTGCTGGAATTTAAAGTTACGTGTAAGTGATTTAACTGAAATTAAAAACATAGCCAGAATTATTCAGGAGGGATGCCAAAAGTGGATAGTAATAAATATATCTCACTCTATTGGATATTTTTTAGGATTTTAAGATTTTTTTCTTTTTAAGCAATATCTTTGAGGTTTCAATTACAAAAATTATTGAATAAATATAATTGATTTTATTTGTTTAGATATATCGGGCTGTTATGTTTTAACTATTAAAATGTTCACAAGGTTACGATAGTTCCATGTTAATCTAGGCTACTATTATAAAAGTTTAGATGGATAGATGGATGATGTTAGTCAATCACGTCAGAACAGCTGAACGAAATTAGATATGTTTAGCACAGAGATAGGTTATAGCTTAGAATAGGACATAGGCTACTATTTATTACGATTAATTGAGTGGTTAGTTTTTTATTAATTAATAACTAGCGTTACTGCCAAAACTCTTCATTTCCCCACTGCCAAATGAGTAAGAATTCAGTTTCCCCCCTCGCTAACGAGAATAGGCTTAACATGTTTTCGACCGATTATTTCAAATGATTCTCTTTATTTTCTTAATGTTTGATTCATTTAAAATTAAACATTGTTAATGCATAGATCTTTCGGATTCACTTTGAAGTACCTTTGAATTAAAATAAAACAGGATGCTGGAAATTAATAATTTCTCATATGTATTGCGTTACCCCAACTGGCGTAGAAAATTCACGCATTTGCGTTGCCCCAATAGGCGTTAGACCGTCAGGTCTCACACATACACATGAAAATATCCGCGCACATAGATACATGAGGTAGTCTAGGGCAATAAATAAATAAATAAAAAGTATTTTGTTATTAGTTACAGAAGAAAATAGATATTTTTTTAACTTGTCGATTATTTTATACTTTTCTTTATTTCATGATTGAAAAAAATACATTTTTGTAATAAATAATTTCTTTTGTGTAGTTTAATAATTGTGCAAAAGATTTACTTTTTAAAAATATTGAAAGCAGTTGGGTAATGCACGCATATATCCGACATTGCACTCATCACATTAATGAACACATATCTCTGCTCATTCCTAAGTGATGTTGAATTAGCAATAAGCGACAAAACTCGGATTGTATAGTAAACCTAAAACTAGAACATTCTTTCGACAAATTCGATCGTCGCTTTCACCTTATCTTGCTCAGAGACCATTTATTTTATTTTCTAACTGAATTTTTGTTAACTTATAACTGAGCCTTTTTTTCCTTGTTTTCTTTAAATCCATTAAAGAAAAGAAAGACTTTAAAAAAAAACATCTCTGAATGTTTTTTTGTTTTTCCTATTTTTTTGTTTTTACCTTTGTAATAAAATTCTTCGAAGCCTTTCAATTTGATATCTGGCATTGAACCATCCCTGAACCGAGTTGCTACATAACCGCGGCACGTCTCAGAGGCCATTCTTATCTCGGCACTTACACCAGGCAGTTATATAATTTTCACCATTTCCTCTCATTAAAAAGATATCACGTCCTCTAACCCTTGGCGGCACGGTTCGTCTATATTTAGTAATGAACTTTTAGACAAAGCGAGTTGAAGAATTTTCGGCGAGAGGTCTTCGGCTGAGAGAATCCTACCCCCGGTCTGAAAGAATTTTGTTTTTTATTATTATTTTTTGCACACCACCGGTCAATCTGCCACATATCTAAAATATAAGCCTTTAATTTATCGTTAGAACTTGTTTATCTTGAAGGTGTAGCAATCTTTGGGAAACTCTATACTTGTTAGTGGATGGCTGCTGTATTATATCACTATTTTATCACCCTTAGTGTGTTCTTTTTTGTTCGATTGGAGGAATCAGTGCGCGGATGACTGAAGAAGAAAGACCTTGACAAAAGACAAGAGGTTAAAGAAAACATTTCCGGGGTGATCCTATCCTGACTTCAAGAATTTTCCATTGTCAACAGATTGCCTACAAGAAGAATTTCCCTCGGAATCGATAAAGGGCCTCTAAAGAGTGCCAATTTGTGTCCTCTAAGAGGGATTTGTTGTGTAAGAGATGGGTGGATTTTTAACCTTAACCGTGTTTAAAAACACTAGGATGAAAAGAAGTGTAATACCTTACGTAATCGATTCAATATTCACATTTAGTCATCTGACCCTATAAACTACCTGTCAAGGTTGCTGAAAAAGATATATTGCATAAGAAGTATGCAAACATTTCAAAAGATGGATTTCTCAATCAATAAAGTTTTTTACAGAAATTATTTGGATATGATTTAAGTCTTTGACAAGAAATGTAATGTAGCAGGCCTCCAAGCAGGGCACCCTGGTTCTGTTAGGGCCTCTTTCTTTGTGTCTCTGACATTTTACTGAGAATTTTTGCAAGCTGGGTAAAGTGTTGAGGCTACTTCAGTGGAACATTGTAAAGTCCAGAAATATTGGAAAGCTAGAAATCTAATAGCATCATAATCAATCTTCTGGGCATTTGTAATAAATGAATAAAAAAATCTTTGATAAAAAATATACACTGTACATCCTTTATTTTAATTTCATCACAAAAGCTAGGAATGACCGAAATTTATCGATTATATTCATTTTGCTGCTTTATTTCTTTATTTGATAAATGATCTTATAACAATTTTCATCGACAGACTTCAGCCTGGTAGCTCTAGTCAGCTGCCTAGTTTACCTAGTCGAAAATCCACAATTCAAATGCCCAATTTTTATATTAATAATTATAATTATCCCAAATCAAGAAATATTCAAAGCAATGACAGATAGCGTATTTCCCTTGTACAAAGAATTTAATTTTAAAATTCTAAATAATTGTAGTCACTAAACGGTTTAATGGGCAGGTTATGCGAATTTTATTAAATTCCAAAATATTTACAGCAGAAAAAAACAGAAATAACTATGTACATAATTTACAAATACATAATAGATTAAAATGAAACCTGCTATGCATATTTCAGTGTATCATGTCAGAACCTAATTTCTTGAACGGCCAAAGCCACACTTGCTCCTGCAAGTTAGATAATATTTGTATTCATTTCAATGGTTTCATCGAATGAGTCACTGTAGTTCTGCAAACGATCCAAAAAAACTTTGTCACGCATTGATTATTTAAAAAAATATAATATTTCCTATTTATTTCATTTCATATAATCGCGTGCTCAAAAGGACATTTTTCTAGGTTTTATTCGCTGTAGCCATTAATTAATTTTTTAAAATCAGAGTCTTGTAAATGCAATGGAAGCATGTTGTTTAAATTTAATTTTTTGCGATGCTTGTGCGGATAATAAATTTTTTATTTTCCCCTACGGATTTTTGTTGACGCCACAAACCTCATTCCCAAATCAGCATCATATTCTGACACGATAATAATAAATGATAATAAAATGAAACAGTCAGTAAAAATTTCCAACTTGGGAAAAAAGTAAAGAAAAAATATTTCGAATAATAATATGCAAAAAGATAAAAAAAATTTATGACAGAGCATATGAATTCTATGTTCATTTGTTATCATGACACAGTGGACAAGAATGCAGCAATAAAAATCAAATGGAAAATAATTTGGCTAATGGTATCAAAGAAAAACTCCGTTTTGATTGCTTTGGGCTCAATTAAGCACTTGTTATAACGCAGGATCTTATCAAGTAACTTGTCTCCATACGATAATTACATGTTGAAGAATTTAGAAACCAGAAAGTACCAAGTTTTATGACTTGCAGTATTTACACCGTTACTCTAAAGAATTTTTTTTGAGGTGTTCTGTCCTTTTTCAATTTTCCTATGCGCTGTTGGTGGAGTTGGAGATGTCTTTGGCGTCCGTTTGATAAATTATCTCAATAAAAGTGTTGGAATGCCGCTGGATTTTTGGGCGGAGAGGACCTCATTCGCATTCAAAGGGCATGTGGCATGCAGGTGCGACGATTTATGGCTGGAGAGTAATTGCCGTTGAATTAATTCTCACTTAGAAGTAAAAAAAAAAGGAGTCAATAGTCTTTGGATGGTATTGGAATAACTAATTGGTAAGAACGACACCCATTGGTTAAGACCTATATTTTGAAAAGAAGACGAAGACGTACTGTAATAATTATGCAAGGATAATTTAACTAACAAATGAGCCGATGATGCGACAGTCTAGCCATACGATTAAAAGTGAGTCCTTCTTACTAGAAGAAGGCTAAAAAAAGATGCAAATTATTGATTCTAGGTTAGGTTAGGTTAGAAGGTTACTATTACAGTGCAACCAATTATGAACTATTATTTCTCTTTAAGTGTCTGAGGATTTACGAAAAAAAAGGGAAACAATAATTGTTTGAACTCTATCGATGTGCTTCCTTTTTTTTTATCCAACACAATATTCTACTTACATACTCGTTTTTGATCATTTTAAACAGTTTACAAAGTGTTTTACTATGTTTTCTGAGAAAACATTTGTAACCTTTATAGAATTGTAACATAGGAAATGAATATATACATAAGGAAATTCACAGTGGAAAGAGACAGAGTTTTTAATGTACTTATTGGAAAGATCCATTATGGGTTTTGCTGAATTGGAAAATTGAATATAACTAAATAACGTTTTTTCATTCAAATCAAAACAACATAATAATAATTTTGATCCTATTTATATAGTTCAGCAGGTTTTCAGATTTTTATGATAGACAATGTTTTTTTCTATTTGCTAAACTCTCATTTTGCTGCAACTAAAAGAATATTTTTAATAAAAAGTTGTTGGGGGAAAAATTGGAGCGCCTTTTTTTTATATAATTCAATATTGAATATTGATATTGGTTTTATTGATGTTTAGAGAAAAAAGTTTGCGAATATTATAATGGATGACAATTTAGGAATAAACCTTGAATTCTTTTAGAAAGTTTTAACTTCAGTTGATTGCAAAAATTAGCCTTCTATGCATCGTTAAGTCAAATAATTAAATTTTCTGTCCGACGGTTGATATATTTTTTTTTGTAAAGCGATTTTTAGAATAAAAAATTCAGTGCAATAGGCAGTATTTATATTTAATCAAATATACTATTTCATTTATACTGTACAAGAATTGGTTATTGGAATACAAAATAAGTAAACTGATACGTATGTTTTAGCTAGTTATTTAATAATCATATTGATCATATTTTGTGTGATAACTTTTTAATGAAGGCATTATAAACGTTGCAGTTTCATTATGCAAGAAAATAAAAAAAGAAAAAAACACAATTTTTAAAAATCAATTCCTACTTTGAATATTAGGAAAAATTTAGGAAGAAAGATTTTTTTTATTTTAGTTACTTTTTATTAAATAATTACAATTTTTTTTCTCGTGTTCCGCTTTACAACGGAAGGATGGGTGCAGTAGCTTCTGAGGGTATGGACCCCTGAGTATACGAATAACGATAATCTTTGACTCAGTACCCTCAGTGGTATAACTCTCGGCATGGAGAACTTGGTGACCAGTTTTGAACTTGCAGCACAAAAGATGCGAATCCAACGCCCTACCAACCAGGCTATCTAGACCTGACAATTTCAACAAGAAAGAATCCCTATAAAGGCGGTACAATTATTATTTAATAAAAAATGAATTAATTAATATTCGAAAAAACTGTATTAACATCAAATGTCATCCATTGAGAGTTTAAAAAATTTTACTTCATCTTGATTGGATGAATACAAAGTATTTTACTAACGACTGAAAATTTGAACAAGATATTATATACATATAAGGGATAGTGTGATCTAATAGTAGGAATAGAAAAACATTTTTTAAAAGTTTTCTTGCGTTAAAAAATTGAATTACTAGTGAGATATCATTAAGTAAAAAATTTATACACTAGTTTTAGGGACATTAATATAACTATTTCAAATGCAGAAACTGATTATTTAAATACTAAATTAGTGTTTATTTTTAAATGAACTATTTACTGATTCATTTGCCGTAGACTGATATCTTGTAAAATGTATTTATATTATGATTATTTTGGGGGTAAATGACGATATTTTTGAACGAAACCATTATAAGCATTTCCTTTTTACGACGCAAGATACGTAGGATAAATTTCCATAGCGTGTGCTGCATTAGTTAAAAAAATTTTGAATCTCAGTTGAAGTGTCACTGAGTAAAAAATAATAAATTATGCACAAGTGTAATCTTTCTCTGAAATCATCGGCGCATTCTTTTCCTTTTGCTGCTCTTTCCATACAATAGACAATACATTTCGAAACAGTTTAGAGAGGACTTCTCAGATTTGCATGATTCGTGCATTAACGGAAAAATTCGTGATGCCGAGCATCTCTGTTCGCAAGTTCAACGGGTAGGAAAGCGGAGAGTGAGGTTTTATTTTTATATTTTGTCACCCGAAACCTTAGGTACACGGACGCCAATGCGCATATTTTTGACAAAGGTATGCAAAGGTGCTAATGAGTGTTGCTATTTTTTGCAGCTTCAGGTGTTGCGTAGAGAATGAGCTTTGTTAAGATGATAATATGCATGAAGTATGCACCTTTTTTTGGTGTCTGATGTTTTTATTTATAACTCGAGATTAATGAACCTGTGGCTGGTATGAGTACCGTATTCGTGCCTTTACTTAGGCTTATCATCTTCTCTGTTGACAGAATTTCATGGGATGAACTTAAAGAATTTTTGAATTCAAGAAAGATGCAAGTTGAGGATTGTTTTTTTTTGTGCCGCAAAGTATCGTTTAGCCTCTAAATTAAATGAGATATCCTATTTGGAGATTTTATTATTTCGATATATACAGGAGCATGAGCACATAAGAAACTGTTGTTGTTCTCGTGTTCCGCTTTACAACGGAAGGAGGGGTGCAGTAGCTTCCGAGTGTATGAGCCCTTGAGCAATCCGAGGGAAGAAGTCTGACTTCTTCCTTACACACGTCATAAACCCTTTTTAGGGGTGAACTTCATTCATGCATTTTCATTCCTCCACAGATCTTACTTTAGATCTGGAACAGAGAACGATATCCTCTTACCCAGTACCCCCAGTAGAGTTACTCTCGACAAGGAGGGCTTTTAACCAAGACAGATTTAACGTCCACCATACAGAGAGAGTCTTCAGCTGGCAGGTTCGAACTCACAGCCCAAAGAATGCGAACCCAACGCCTTACCAACCAGGCTATCCCGACCTACATTAGAAGCTCTTAGCCCTAAATACCCAAACAACATTGTTATTAAGATATCCTCACGGTTTACGATTTGCTTCATTATTCATTTCTAGTTTTACATGAGGAGATATCACGAGATATCAATGTTAGTAAGAAAATAATATAATTTATTTTTATTTTTTACATTTTCGTACATGAAGTATTAATAAAGCATTATAATAGTAATTTTTTAAATTCTAGATTTTGATTAATCTCGACGTTTTAGATCTTTCTAGCTCCGAAAAGGTTATATTTTAAATTAGGCCTATCTGTTCATGAACAAGATAACTCATAAATGCATCGAGCTAATGCTTTGAAAAAATTGGATTATGGTATCTTCTTCAAAATCGTAAATATTTATCACATTTTGAACAACTCCATTCGAAGGAAATCTGTCAGTCCGACTGACCGAATACAAAAGAACACGATAAATATAAAATGAAGAGAGCCAAATAGACAAAATATGGTACATAGAAGAACAACTAAAACGTAGATATCTAACAAATTTGGAACTAAAGCTGTCTAGGGGTGAAAAGTATGCCCATCTGTTCTTTTGCATGAGTTTCAACGCGATGATTAAAAAAGGAAACAACTTAGACCAATTAAATTTAGTACGTGGGATCGGGACAGCTTGATTGGTAGAGCTTTATACTCGTTGTCCTTAGGTTGCGAGTTCAAACCTCGCCATCCGAAGATTCCCCTAGTGTGTGGTGGCTGGCGCTCGTTAAATCTGTCGTGATCACAAAGTCCTCCATGTCGAGTGTAATACCACTGGGGGTACTGAGTCAGAGGTGATCGTTCTCTGTTCTAGGTCTAAATTACGATCGATGGATGAATGAAGTCTGTCCCATAAAAAGGGTTGTGACGTGGGTGTAGCTGAGTCATACTTTTGGACCTAGATGGCGCTAATGAAAAACGAGAGACGCTTGATCGGTTTAAATCACTAACAGTACTGTCAGCGGTCTTGAAAAAGTGCTATAACTAACAACAACAAACTGCCGCAAAGTCCTCCGAGACAATACCACTGGGAGTACTGTATCAGAAGTAGTCGTTCTCTGATTCAGGTCTAAATTACGATCATGGCTGAATGAATGAATTGTATGAAGGAAGACCGCCCCTTAAAAAGGGTTGTTATACATGAGTAGCTGAGTCGTATTATTGTCCCTAGATGGCGCTACTGAAAACAAGAGATGCTCTCTCAGCTTAATATTGATGAAAAGATTTGTCTGCGGGCTTGTACATGACAAATGATATAAGAAACAACAACAACATAAAATGAAAATTATTCTAAAGTATTTAAGAGTAAATCTATGTTCTTTTTTGGCAATTTTGAGAGATATGTGGTTACTACACTTCCACGAATTTATTTGCTAGATATAAACAATTTATCCATTTTTATATCATCTCTATTTTGTCAAAATGAACTCTTCCTAGCGCGTGCTCAAAAACGCAGAGAGTTTTCGTATACATGATTTGACCACATTTCATGCGTATTATGTGAGGATAAGTCTACTATATACAATGTTTGCAATCAATGAAATCATTTTAATTAATTTCAGCCGCAGCAATAACATATTTAAATATCTGTTTGCCACTGGAATGATCAATTATTCATCTGGACTTTGTTTACAACCTTATTTATTTCGAGTCAAACAATTTAAAATGGAAATTCCCAATCCAAAAAGCAATCCAGATAATCCAAATAGCTCAGGATCATCTTTCTTCACCTGAAGCGAAATAAACAGGACTCCTCTCCCAGTCTTCTATCTGATCCGAGCGGGTCTTCGAGTCTCATAGAAAGCTGTTAAGATATTATCTCCATCGAAAGTGGTGCCATTTATCACGGCTCCGAAGCTCTGGCGCGAAATACCTCACGATAAGCAGACATTCCACGCACCGTGGCGCTTTTATCAGGAGGAGCCGAGTAATCCATTTTTTTCCCCTGCATCCTCATCATGAGTTCCATAGATTTAGACATTTGGACGTAACTATTGAATTTTATTTTGGAAACTTGATACTCGGATTAACTTTGATAGTCGAAAGTTTACCCTAGGGTTGGACTTTTACTATTCATTAGTTTGTAACAGATAGGGTTAATGTAGGAGTCAAAAAATAATTGCTCATTTAAGTCACCGTATCGGGAGAGAATATTGCGCATTAAAGCTATCATGCGCTATTTATTTGCAATATAATGTGAGATAATGGAGTTAAATTTAAATGCATGTTACTTTTGTAAAAATTTTAAAGGTTTTAAGGATACGATTAAGAGTTGTTTAAGCGTCGGCATTCAAGATAGCATGAATAAATACGAAAAATAATTCCATTTTATGATTTTGCGAACATTGATTTTGAAATAAAGCTTGAAGTGCACATTAGCACGTAATATTTTATTATTTTATAAAATAAGTATATCACTGATTATATTTAAAATTTGGTGGCGCGAACTCGATGTAAATGCTCAACTTAGCGAGAAAAAAAAAAGACACAAATCAACATGAATTTAAAATTTTTTAACTACATCTGCGTATACGATTATAATTTAATATAACGCAAATTTCTGTTATAACAAGTTTTGTTTACTATTGAAGGAAGTAATAAATAAGCAATTCGCTCCTTTGTACATGGTATGAGTTCAAACACGTTCTTTTTAATTTGGGGCTGAATTTTTTTAAAGTAATATTCTATACAACCGTGGATAATGGAGAGTTTATTGCATTTATAAAGGATATTATTTTCTATATCAAGCATTCTAAGAAAATAATTAATACAGCATTCCAGTAAATTTATTTGAAGTTTTGCTTTGCAATTCTTGGCGTGATATCTGTGATTTAATTTTAGAACGAGCAATATCCATAAATTTTTTTCACATTCAGTCTATTAAAGTTATTGTACCCCTTCTCCTTATAAAATTGTTGATCATGGATAAGACCGCATATATCTTGCATGACATTGGAAACGATAAGTTGACGCCAATAAGTATTCATCAATAACGTGAATCGATAATTTTTATTGAATCTACCACGTAATCTTTGATGATTAACCCTTTGCAGTCCGAAAAATAATTAGATGCAAAATTATTCACCTAATACAAAGATTTGTTCATTGCTAGGAAAAATAAACATACATAATTCTTTTAAGTCGAATTTCTTTGAAAAACTAATCTGCATCTCTTAACCATTATGTAGCCGTTTTTAACTATTAAATTTTAAAAATGAATAAATAGATCGTCAGAATAATGCACAGTCTTGAATGTCGAGTCACACTCCACATAAGACCGCAAAAGGTTAATTTCCGGTATGCGGTTAATAAAGAAATTTTTAAAAATTTAAACTTTGATGTTTTTTCCCAATTAATAGAAACAAAGTTACTAAATGAGCTACGATAACAATATTTTGCATAACACAGCAAAATACTAACTTACAGACGATCAACATTTCTTCAAATTTTGTTCAGAATTTGATAAGAATTTACGTTTAATATACTAAACCGACGTTTTATTATATTCATATTTTTATTCAAATTTATACTAATTGTGTTCGCTTCTAATAGGTCATCCGAGCAAATAGACTTGCTCTGAATAGACTTCAAAAATTGAGAGAAATCTACAATTACTACAGAAATTTCTACTGTGTAAATTCTATTTACTAAACTTTTTCCGTTTAGCTTCAAACGAGATCAAAGACATACATAATTACAAAATGTGTTTTTGGAATTCAGGCACTTCCTTAAATCTTGATTTACTTTTACTTTTCACATACAAAGAATTGAAAAAAAAAATGTTTCGTAAAGAAGTTTTAATGATATTCAAACCTTTAGTCAGAAGCATCGTAGCTTTATAATATCTAAGCATTAATTTATTTATTTTAGTAAAATTTAAAAAAAACTATCCTTAATTACATACCAACTATAAAATAAATAACTCACACGTTTATGTGTTATGAAATGTTTATTTAATATCATTCAAACGCGAATGCATTTAAATACATTTACTAAAACAAAGAAACAATACCTTGTAAAATAAATGTAATTATTATTATTTTTTTGAAAAACTTATTTACCTTTAAGAGAGAAAATTGTGCGGAAAAAGGATTTCACCGTGCAAATAATATTTTGCGTTTTAAAGTGATGAAAAACTGGTATTCATGTAAACATAAAATTATCGAATTCTTTGAGGAAGAATTCCAAAAAATAATAAAATAAAATTTTAATTTTTTAATAATAATGTATTTAAATTTAAAAGAAAAAAAATTATACGAAAAAAATGGCATCACAGAACACTTAATAGTTTTAAAGTCATGTAATGCTGACTTATGAAGCGAAACTAAATTTTTGAATTTATTGAAGAAAGATATCTAAATAATAAGTAAATTTTAAGTGAAAATTTAATTGCATTTTGAAAAAAAAAATCTTATTGAGTTTCAGCTACCTGTCAGTTTGATAGGTGTATTTCCTGTAGAGCGTTTTGCACGATTTTTATTCATGCTAGTCGGGTAATGTAATTTAAATATCGCATGCCATACGGTTATATATGGCTCTCATGTTTTAAAAAAAGTCTAAATACATACCACTGTCACGAGAATTAATATGCAAAATGCGTCTGCTTATTGCTTGACGAGCATGTATTTTTATATTTTCTTAAGATATTTAACAACTTATCATAAGACAAGTGATAAATAGAATGGATACAAAATAATAATAGTAATAACTCAGAGCGTTTTCAAAAATAGCCGTCATATATTTTATTGATATTCGCATGGAATATAATTCAATTCTAATAGTATTTTCCAAAATCAAGCATCGTTTACTTATAAAGATGATGCTAGTAGTATATCCCCCAATCAGAAGATGTTAATTTCAACCTAAATAGGAAATTCCTAATTATGGCTAAATTATATAATATTCCTTTTAATATGTGATATTCTAAAAATTAGTGAAAAATAAAACCATATTTTTGGTAATATTGTTGCTTTTAGACGAGTAAAACGAACTATTTTTTTCTTTTGTAACAAAGAATAAGTAACCAACATCTTCTGTTACGGAAAAGAATTTATGTGAATTCCATTTAATAAATTCTATATTCTTTTCTGTGTAAACTTATTTTCATTGTAATAGGCAAGTTAAAGATAATATTTGACAAAACTTAAATCTTTTTTCTTTTATCTGTTTTAACAGCTCTATCCTATATTTATTTTACATTTAAAATGCCTTTTAAGTATCAAAGTGAAAACTAATTGCTATTATTGTATATTTTTTATTCATTTATTTTCTTACTCGTTTTCTGCCTTCGTGCATATTTAATCATTCACACTGATTTTTTATCGACAGAATAGTTGTAAATTCTTTTTTTATACATATTTTTGTAAATTAGATTTTTTACATTTTTGTAAATAGTTGTAAATTAGATTTTTTTCGATAAATATCTTTATTCTTCATTTTATACAGTTTGTGCATCTGCTTATTTTAAATTTAAAAATAAAACATTGTTTACTTATTTAAAAATAAAAGATTATTGGTACTCTTAACACGATTTTTTACTAATGTTATTTTTAAAAAACGTAAGAAGTGCTTATAAATATATCTTTTATTCCTTGTTTTATACAATTTGTTCATCCATTTTTTTGTTGTAGTTTAAGAGCAAAAAATTGTTAGCTTTTTTCCAAGTATAGCTATTGCAGATACGCAGATTCCTCCGACGACCAATAGGGAACATTTATAGAAATGAAAACAAGTACAAATTCACAGAATTACAGAAATCGATCATGGTCGCACTTTTCATAAATTAACTGCCAAATTTATCCCTCAGAAAGGGGCCTCATACTGATTTCGAATCTAACGACACGAAGGAAGCATTAAAAAATCACATTTTTCTAATGGAATTTTCATGTTAAACTTCGAAAAAATATCAAATGTTTCTGGAAATCAATGTATGGAGGATATATATGTATGGAGGAAATATTTAATACCTGTGTGAAAATAGAATGGCTGTAAATAAATTCTAAAATACTTCAATATTTTGATTTTAAAACATGAATTTTCAAATCTAGCTATATTTTAAATAATTTAAATTATTTTTCAATTCCTACAATTAGCTCACACTTTCCCTGTTTATATATATATATATA
>JAOUZG010037989.1:1589657-1601821 GCA_026289955.1 Argiope argentata | reverse complement strand
TATATATATATATATATATATATATATATATATATATATATATATTCAAATTTTTATTCGCTAATAAAATACTTTTTATTCATCCAATCAAGCACAAGTAAATTTTTAAAAAAATTGCAGGGGATGACATTTGACGTTAATACAGTTTTTTGAAATATTTGAAATATTAATTTATCAATTTTTTATTTATTATTTAAAAACTAACTTTCTCGTCAAAAATCTTCATTTCTCCGCATACAAACAAGTAACGAATTCAGTTTGTTTCCCCCCCTCTCCAGTGAGGTTAGGCTTAACACGTTTGCGACCAATTATTTCAAACGATTCGATTTAGTTTCTTAATGTTTGATGCATTTAAAATAAAACACCGTTAATTCATCGATTTTTCCGATTCATTTTGAAGTACTTTCGGATTAAAATAATACCGAATACAGAAAATTAGAAAATTCTAATCTTTATTGCGTTCTCCAAATGGTGTAGAAAAATCACGCATTTTGCATTACAATTGGCTTTGAATCCTCAATTGGCGCTAGTAAAATTCAACGCTAGTATAATTTTTTGATCAATTATTTATAATAATTGCAATTGTTATATCGGAATAGTAACCGATATAACAATTGCAATTATTATATTGGTATGGCGTTGGATTCGCATCCCTTGGGCTGTGAGTTCGAACACCACTTAAAGAAAGGGAAATGGAAATTGCCAGGAAATTCGCATTATAATTTGCCACTTAATATTGTGATTCTGTGATATTTATATTAGTTTTAATTACTTAATAAAAAGGAACAAAAATTAAAATTTTCTTAGTTAACCTAAGTAGGAATTGATTTTTAAAAAAATTGTTTTTTGTTTATAATATTTGTTTATTACCGGTTTGAGTAAGCCATATTGAGGGACAAAAAAATCAGCATGTAAAATTTAAACATCTTACTGCTTTCATTACATAATAATGAAAATTCAGTTGCATATAATACTAATAAATATCTTTACTTTTGAAATAATTGGATTGCTCAAGTGTTAATAAAATATAATTAATGTCTCTAACTTATTATCTTCTTGCTCAAATTCTCATAATAAAAGAATAGTTTGTTCTAAATTGATGGCTATAATAAGTAGAAAATGTCGGAGAAAGAAACAACTCAAAGACCTGGTAAAATTTTAATACTTGTCATAAAGGCAAGTTAGACATTCTTTCAAAGAAAACAGCTTGATTTTTGTTTGTTTGTTTTTTACTTCGCCTTTTACAGTTACTTTATACAATAGACAATAAATTTTAAAAAAAATAGCGAACTGTGGTTGGCTTAAGACTTGAAGGACTCTTTGACAGTGCAAAGAATAATATATTGTACGACATAATTTTAGACTACTGCTATTTTAAATTACATAACCATTGTTTTTCATTTCGAATAAACAATGCAGCTGTAAAAGGGTTCACTTACATGTTATAAGTTGTTGAAATATAGAAACTGAGTTTTCGGAGAATATTATAACTATTAAGAATTAAGTGCTCATTGTCTATGTCGTTTTGGGGGTATTTCAAAAAATTTAGATGCTATTATTCTGCAATAATAGTTTTATTAGACTATAAGCGTACAAATTTTACCTTTTTTGGCATAAATATTATATTTCACTTTGTGATTTGTTACATATTATATAATAGTAATAAAATGTGAGTGTGATTTCATGTGTGTTTATGCAATACAATCATATGAATGTGTAGTGCTCCACAGATCAAACCGCTTGAATTAAATTTATCAAATATGGAACATATATACCTTGCACAATGGGAATGTACACTTCATAGCTAGTTTTTGAAATTTTAATCACAATTTCAATTTATTAAAAAATTAAATTTAATTTCGGCGGTAACTCCTGTAAATATAACTGCACAAGAACTGGATTTACTCAGTTCAAAATTTAAAATAATTGCACCTTTACTGATGCCAATTTAATAACGTGAGAATCTATATAAAATTTTGCAATTTTTGAAAAATATTTTTTTTTCTAATTTTCCAACAATAGATATTATATTGTCTTGAAATTCAATAAATTTTCATTGTTTCACTAAATATTTAATCAAATAATTTGTTTCCACTGAGGAAACTAAAAAAGAATGATTCTTTTTAATAAATATATAGATTTTGAGATTTATAAATAAAAAAAGGTGAAATCACAAGAACGTGAAATTCGGAAATTAGATGAATCGGATATTTACGTTTTTAAATCTCATGATGTTATGCGACTATCTATGTTAGAAAGGTTCATTTACACGATAAACAGAATTAAAGTAGGATATTTAAAACAACGCAGCTTTAATGCCAAATAATTTAGCAAAATATTATATATGAAATTGTATTTAAACAATTCATTTGGTGGTGGTAGTTGTTACCTATGGCACTTGCCCATGAACAAGCCTCCCGCTGACACAGCAGCAGATTTAAGCCGAAAGGAGCGTCTCTTGTTTTTGAAGTAGTGCCAACTAGGGCCAAGAGTACGACTTAGCTACACACTCACCACAGCCCCCTGTTTGCACAGCCCCCTTTTACTAGGGAGCACAGTCACACATCTCACATATAGCATACAGACGAACAACCATGCTCGAACCGGCACTTCCAGAACACAATGAAGAGGCTCTCCCTCTGAGCAAGAGAGCCGGCATTCTTTTGGTAGCATTTAAGTAATAATATAGGTTTTCATAATAATACTTGTCGCCTAACGTGACCATCCGGTTCACTGGTAATATTGGTTATATTCATTTGGTAACAAATAAAACTAATATTACCAGCAAACCGGCTGGTCACCTGAAGCCATAATAAAACTAACTTACTTGCCTTAAAAATATTTATTTCACTGAACCATTTTTTTTATACAAAAAGAAATTCAACAATATTTCAAAAACTCTAAATTCATCAGATTAGATTCAAATGTGACGTATTATTCGATTATTTGTTTTTGCCTTTCTCATTCATGAAATAAATATTGATTAAAAAACTTCAAAAAATTAAATTATATATGTTTTTTGTTGAATCTTTTATTCCGTAAGCTTTGTTGAAGTTGGAAGATCCATTTTAACATATTTTTATAATTTCTGTTTCTTATCTATCTGCCTGTTTTGTTTCGTTATACTGATTTAGTTGTCGTTTAGTCTTGCAAATTCATGAAATTAGAATTCCTTACATAGATCTTTAGTGCTTCAGAATTGGGAACAAAATCTTTCTGTTTCTTTTATTTTTCACCAATTATTTTTTTATTCAATGCATATCACTAAAGAATTAAAGAGATATTTCTGTGCACTTAATAGAAAAATTTTAACTATAAATTTTCACAAACGAATTAAAATTTAAATTTTGAACTATTTAAAGCAATTGAACTTTATATTGATATGGATGAACTCATTTTTCATGTATTCAATTTCATATTTTCTTTCTTCATTTAAGCATATGTAAATTTCAATATCAGATAACAAAATCATTGGCATTTCATTTAATTACCTCAAGAACTGAAATAAAACATTAATAAATGACTCTATATAGATTTTGTAATCAATTGATTTGATTAAACAGCAAAAAAATTTGACTTTTACACTAATTATCCCTTTCACCTTGTAAAAAGAGATCAGACTTAAATTGCATACCGTAATTGATTAACTTTATTCCGTTAAGAAGTCACATTATCTTTAACCGTATATCATGCAGATTACAGGAGTGCCTATATACCCTGAGCCTGGTTAATCCATGCAAATACACCGCAGTCTAGTTAAGAAACTTTTTTTATTTCCCATAATTGCCTGTCAGTCATTTTTTTCTGTTACTCAGCTTAAATAATTTTATATTCTCTTCATTTGTATTCAGGATCAGTGTCTGGTAATACGTTTTAAATCTTGAAGGTTTACCGTTGTACTTGGAGAAAGTTTTTTTATTATTTATGATTGAATAACTGCCATTGAAAGGTCACAGTTTAAGTCAGTAAAAAGATTTGATTATGGTATCGATCAAATTTAATTTCCCCCAGAAGGATTTTTTTGGACATTTGGTGCATAAAAATCTGTAAAGTCTGGTAAAAATGAACAGTTTATTTACCCCTTAACCAGTCTATTTTCCTTACTATCTAATAAGATGACACCTTCTATTTTGGGAATATTTTCTTATTTTGATTGAAATGGAAATACTTGGCTTACCTACGTATTCAAAGTCATTTTACTATTGAAGTTTGTTGTGAACTATTGATAATTATTTGTTACTATTGATAATTCTTATGAATGATTTATTTTTTGATTACAACTATCAAAATTCGATAAATCGATGCAATTACGGCGTACGGGCAAACCGGTTAAAGGGTTAAAAATAATTTTGAAGTTGAAATATGTAATTAGCAGTAATTACAAACTATGTCAATTAAATTAAAATTTCTTGATTAAAAATTTTCCAACATTTTTTCATTTAGTATTTTATTGATCAAAATCAATATATTTTTTAAAAAATTAGATTATTAGATTATGCAAAAATTCACTGCTGTGCAATGAATATTTTTTAAATGATATATATATGTATTGGAAAGTTAAATATTCTATTTTTCAAAGCTGATTAATACGACAACATACAAAACTGTTTTGGAACTAAAAGCATACAGAGCTTCAGAAATGAGATACTCACTCACATCCATATTTTCCTAAATCATCAAGTTCGAAATAATGATTATTTGACTTATTATTTGAAAATTAAAACAACAAAAGATGAAAGTATATTTGTTTCATGTTTTTGTAATCGATGAAAAATAATGTTTTGCTAGAATATTAATTCTGGATTCAGATTTCATAACTTTTGATGTATAGATTTTTTTTGAACACACACACACACACACACACACACACACACACACACACACACACACATATACACACACACACACACATACACACACACACACACACACACACACACACACACACACACACACACACACACACAAGCAGAATGGGATAGAAAAATTCATTTGTTTTTTCGTGTTTTTACATCATTTTGGATGTAAGTAATAAGTGGGCTTTAGTTCTTGGGAAAATATGTTTTTTTAGACAAAACAAATTTGGTTGTGTTTTATAAAACCCCTTGTTTTTTATATATACATATTCCGTATATCATCGTTTTCCAATATTTTTAGAATCATTAAAATGTTTCCTGAACGTAAATAAATGCATCATTCTTGAAAATAAACTAGCTGATGTTTTTCAATCGTTATAAAAATGAAAAAAGAAGTATTGAAGGATATTATTTGCATTTTGATATAATTTATTTCATTCTCTAAAATTTAATCATCAGGCATTCTAGGGCTACTGGCGAATACTCTATTCCAGCTTTATTCCAACCACCTGAGTGAATCTTTTCTAGAGTACACCTCAAGAGCCTCTCTCTCACCGTATCCGAAGCCTCTCACTCACCATCCACATTAACTGAGCATTCAAATAGCGCAATGGAAAGGATGTGATATAAATTAACACAAATTGTATTTCGAACCTTATTATCCATTCGAATTTCTCATTGATTTTCGGCTTTTGAGAATAATGGTCGATTTGCTCGATTTTGAATTATTGGATTGAGCCTAATATTCATGATCAACGGAGTATGGCACTCAAAAAGGATCACAGGTAGGGAAAACTCTCAGAATTGGCATGGCATGGAATGGAAGGTTAGGCCTAAGTTCTATCATTGTCGTTCCATAGCATCATTTGGAATGAGATTTCAGTGGACGCAGGATGCAGGTAGATACTTGAATAAATCGTTATATAGTGCTTGCTATGCATATTAATTTGTTTATCGAAAGAGTTTAAATGAAACTGCCATACAGTGCTAATATTTAATCTGCTTGAATGAATGGGCTAACAACAGAGCAGCTTGAAGTGCCATATTCCATTGGTTTGGCGTGAAATGACAGACTTTAAAAAAAGAATTTCGGCTAATTCTGGAGATATAGCCCCGCTACTTTGAATTAATGGCAGAAACGTACAAGCAATATAATTATCAACATTTAAATAATCATGAAAATTTATTTCAATTGTACTCTTGACCGAGATGAAATTTTTTGAAAATAATTTCTTTTAATTTTTTTCTGCCAAAGTTATTTATTTTAAAATCTTTCTCTTGATTATTTTTCTCTGAATACAAGATACATATTTATAAGTAATTAACATTTCCCTTTACACTCTCTTGCATATTATAATTACATTTCAAAATGGCAATGCTTGTATTTGTCTTCGTAGCACAATAAAAAGAAATATCGTATATGTTTTGTACTCTCCTGGGTTAGGTTTAAAAGTTGAAATGGCTGTAACTTTTTTGTCATTAACTTTTTTTAAAAATCAGAACCTTTTGTAAATGCAATGGCAACACATTATTAAAAGCTGATTTTTTAAGTTGCTCGTGTAGATAATAATATTTTATTTTTTGCCTACGTATTTATGTTGATTATTTTTCGCCTACGGATTGAAATTTTTATTTTTCAATTAAGGATTTTTGTTGACGCTAAAAACCTCATGGTCTGACATGATAATTAATAATTAACATGTTAATTAAGTTAAAAATGAAGCAATTTTTTATTAAAATTGTGCTTTATTATATACATTGTCTAGAGTCGCAAAATTCTTAAATCCACTAGTGAAAAATAATAATTATAATATCAAAATAACACAAGAAATGTATTCATCTTTTCTTTCTTTTTTAATTTATTCTTTTTTATTCGCTTTTGAGTTATCGTTTTGACAGGCACATAGACGAAATTCCAAAGATGTTTTCTTTTCATGTCCATGGCCTATGGCGTCTCCTCCAATAGGAGAACAGGGATTCAGCAACTCCTCAAACTATTTTTAATGCTGTATTTTCCCTCTTTTTTGCACTAATTTATAGCATCGTTCTGAGAATTCCATCAATAAAAAATGAAAGAATAATAAGCATTAAAGCAAGAAAAGAAGACTGAAAATATAACAATGAGCAAAAGAAGCGCAAGTCGGGGTTAGTCATCTGAAGGTTCAAAACCTCCTACTGTACACACTACTGACTAATTGATTGGAAGACTAGGGTCGGACTTTTATTTCCTTGAGTTTGGAAGAATCCGAGCAGTAATTTCAACAAACCTATTTTGAAATGTTAACAATCCATCCTTTTTGTCCCCGTCCCCTATCCTTATCCAAAGTTTACCTTTATGCTCCAAATGTTTTCTTTTCATTTTCTTTTGTTTCTTCTTTTGAATACGAATGAATTTCGGTTTTGACCGAAATAAATATTTGATTATATCCATTTTCTTTCATTAAAAGTCACTTTTCAAAAGAAATACTAAACAGTTTTCTGAAATGTATAGAGATGGAGTTTTTTTTAAAGAAAGATAATTGATTATCAAATGCAAAAAATGTTGAATGCTGAAGACTTTCTAAAAATTGTATTTTGGCAGTTTTCATAAACAAAAAACTTTAATACTGTAAATATAGTTCGTTTTATGTCGGATTTGAGCATTGTTCAAAAATCTCCAAGCATCAAAGTCTAATGCCGACGAATATTTCACAGCCAAATTTATTTTAATAATCTTAGTTAGAAATAACTTTTTCCATGCGTATTATGTGGTGTGAAGGAGGCCTGAACTGTTTAATAATACGAATGATTTATATCATCTACTTGAAAAATATTTTAAAAAATCATAAAAATTCTAAAACCTTTAAGAATTGCAATAAATATAAAGATACTTTACAACAATAAATTTCATCACCAGTTTTGAATTAAAAAAAATTCGGAGACTTATGAGTATTTCTTAGAAATTATAGATTTTGATGAATATTTTTATAGCACTAGTGATTTCTGTGATGATGAGATGCCATTGTTCGGGCCACTGAGATCCCTAATTTCGAAATTATGTTTCATTGCAATTATAACATTTCTTCTATACATATTTCGTATATGGGAAAGTTAAAAGGACCGATTACGAACATTTAGTTCGTACTCAGCTTAAAATGCCAAAAATTGAGATTACTCGGTTAATCCGAAGCATTTAATAAATATCAAAGTTGTGCTACAAACCCGCTTCTCTTTTTTAAACAGTGATTTGTACTTTTTTCCCAGATTTTAACTAAAACTTTTATCACCGAGATCAACGAGGAGACTAGAATAAACCTTACAGATTTTTGAGATTAGAGTCTATGATGGCCATAAAGCAGTTGATGGATGCCTTGGAGATAATATCTCTTACTTCATCGAAAGTAAGAGCGTCTACTTGACAAGGGGTGTGTAAAATGGACGGTAAATCTTAAGAATGTGACTGGGATTGTCAGCGGCATAGCTTACACAAACAATGGTGAAAAATGGTTCGGGCAAAAAAAAAAAGATATATATTTTTATGACAAATCTATAAACAGATAAACGGAATGTTTTGAATCAAGGATTGACTTTTTGAAAGATAAATAAAAGAATAAAAAAAGGAATCTCAAAACAAACATGCATGTATAATTTTCTTTTATTTTCTTCCTTAGGTACTTGAGTGGTTTTTATGAAAATCTGATGTTTTTCTTTTTTCAATTATTTTTAGTAGCTCTTTTCAGTTCCACAGGATTTCATTTTCTTCAACCTGGAAAAGAAATTTTAGACTTAGAGAAGTTCACATAAAAACAAACAGAAACAAAAAATATTACTACTTTTCCACAAAAACAGAAAACTAAAATGTCAGAAAAATCATAATATACATTAAATTTCTCATAATTTACTATGTGCGTTTGTGTGTGTCTAATCTAGTTTAATCTCCTGATCTAATTTAAACTTAAATTAACTATTTTAATCTTAAATTATCCCGTATTGCTTTCTTCTTTTTTCTGGTCCAAATTTCAGTTTTTACTTAATTATTTCCAATGCGCCGTTTAAATAAAGTTGATGATTCTGCAATTCTCAAGCTGCAATTGAAGGGGAAAAAATTCCAAACTTTCGCGGCTTCCTTTCCAAAATAACAACTATTTTCGCTTTCTAAATCATGATTTTACTGAATTTATTGACTATTGAGTTATCATTTACAGAGAACCTAGTGTCTAAATAAAACAATTACAAAAAAATCCAAGAAATAAAGGATATCTCCAATGAATCAACTCGTCGCCAACGGCTAATAGTATTTTATAAAAGTAAAAAAAGAAGGTAAAATGTGAAATATTATCAAACAATAATCAAACATGTCACATAAGAGGCTTTCCTACATTTTAAAGTTTACATTAGAAATCACTAAGTAAATAGTTATTTTTGAAGTATTTAGGAACTCACTTTTGAGAAGGAGAGACAGTATTTTCACCTTTTTGTAAAAATTTAAAAGATAATTGAACTTCAAGTTCGAAACATGATAAAATTAGAGAAGAGGTTGTTATTTTTTTTTTAATCTTTATTTAAAATTTTCTCTTAATGATAACGCGTGTATGTATAAATGCAATCACTATAATATTGAAAACCGTTGTAAAATATGCTAGAAATTTTTTAAATCTTTTGAAATTAAAGAAAATTGTAAGGATTTAGAATTGATATCACTAAAAATTTCTGTTTTGAATTTTCATATGGTGAGGGAAATATTTTCGTACCTCAACAGCTCTGAAGTTATTGAGAAAAATAGTTAAAATGCTGATTCCTTTTTAAATGTAAAAAAATAGAGGCAAAATTTCATAAGACCTTTTTTAATGAATATCTATCTCAAAAAGTAACTACATGACAAATACAGTATTTCTATTTCTAAAGATCTGTTCTCCAAGTAGTTACAAATAATGTTCATGTATATATCATCATGTTAAAAGTGTGAGATTTCTGATGTTATTTCTTAATTTGCGCTATTTGCTTCGGTTAATAAGAAAAATATATGCCTGTGTTTAAAGAAAAAATGAAGGATAAACAAAATTTGTGCTTTGGGGTTTTGTCTGTTAAAGTAGAAAGTACTTTCATTTTGTAATTTTAAAACTAAATACAACAAGAAAGGAAAAAATACTAATAAACGCAAACATCGTTTTAATACGGTTGTAAAAATAAATAAAAGACTATAATCAAATATATACCATATTCAATTATTTTATAACAAAATTATCATTTATTCTTGTTTTTTTATGAAATCTATTATTGCATTAGCTTGTAAAATTTTGTTTAACTAGAATTAGAAGTAATTTTTTATCAGTTCGTGTTATATAAATTTAATCAGTTCAAGATGCAATACTTTTATTCATATCTTGTTATTTTTATTTATTGACGAATAAGTAAAATTTAAAAAATAAGCATTTCTTAAGAGAATTTTTGTTTCATATTATTATACTACTGGAATCTCAAAAATCGAGATTCGTATGCGGAACCACGTGTTACATTACTTGTGTACCTCAGCAATCGGAAAGACTAGCAGTGATGTGAACTATACTTCCAACTATTTACTATTTCTTCATCTAACGGAAGGGTAGAAACGATGAACTCGGAGAAGATTAATTAAAGAATGAAAAGAGATACCCAATTAATGTGTAGACATCCTATGGTCACGGTTTGTTGGAGTGAATGACCTTGCGGTGTCAAGGACGCACGCATCGCAAAATGCTATTTTCCAAGAAGTTTTGCAAAACACCAAACTGCTGTTTATTGTAAATAGTTGTACGAGATATAATCCTACAGCAATCTCTGACATGCATCTTTTCTTTTTGTTTTGTCATTGTAGTTATTCTCTTAAGAGAAAAGAAGATAAATAGTTGACGGAGTAGTTTGTTTATAAATAGTCCGTCGTTCGTCTATTATATAATAATTACAGAAATACATTGATGGCATGTTTTGTGATAAGAAGCTAACATCGATTGAGGAGTTAATTCTTATTCTTTCCGGAAATGTCAGTGGTTTTATCTGTATTTTAAAATAATTTATCATTTTTTTCTCAATGCCACAGACAAAAGAATTCTTTAGTTTAATTTTGCCGTTTTGAAATGTCTTGAGAAGGATGTATGTCTTAAACATCTGGGCATTGTTGACATATATTTATAATTTAAATGCAAATAGTTCGTATTAATACAGTACACGAATACATTATACTACTTTTGAAAACCAAAATTGAATGACTCTATTTTTGTTTACAACTTTCACTTTCTCCTAATAATTTAAAAGATTATTGAAATATAAAGCATTACAAAAGTCACTAACATTTTATTAAAAGTAACTCTTTTTTTTACTTTTTTCTGTAAGAAAATTAATTCCCTAAAAGATTTATTATATAATAAAGTAAAATTTAGTAAGTATCAGAAAATTGCACATGGTTCTATTTTTTACCACCACATTACATTACATTTTTAAAATCAAACTGCCCTCTTTTTTAAAAAATATTGTTAATAAAATTATTTCCATGTTAATCAATTATTAATTTTTTCTCAAAAAAATTTAATAAAAAAAAGGTATACAATAAAAATTATTTTTTTCCATTTGTAGATTGAATTAACATCAAAAGCAGCAAGGGAAAAAAGAAAATGAAATCTTCGATTGTAAATTTCAAGTTATCATATGAGAAGATCGTCATTTTTCTTAATTAGTTTAAGCCATTAACCAATTTAAACCTGTTTAAAAGAATCAAGAGACTTCTCTATTGGTCACTATATCCTTCTCTTTATACATTGGTGTAAATATATACTATAATAATTCTTTGAAAAAATTCATTTTCAATTTTTCTAACTGGCAAACAAAATTTTGGAGCTCGACCGACTTTGAGATGAAATAACAGCTATGAATGTCATAGTTCTTCATCAGCCATTTAAAAACACATCTGCTGTCAAAGAAGCATACATGATGATAATGCAATACTGGTAAAAGCAGGTAAAAATATTTTTTGCCCATAAATTTCGGGGATATCAAAAACTCAACCAAAAAATCATGTTCTCAATGATGATAAATATTTTACGCAAGTAGTAGCCATTCTACATATTTACGTCATCATTGATAATTTTAATATGAACTACTTACATATACAAAATTAATATTGCTTTTAATATCTTTCTGCAAATATATCAAAAATGTTTTTTTACCACCGATGTGATGATAGGACACTTCTTACACTAGTTATGCCAAACACTTCCAAAATTTCTCTTTGATCTTTTTTTAATTAAAGCATCCGCAAAAGTTAGGAGTATTTTTGTTAAATAAGTATATTTGCAG
>JAOUZG010037989.1:1570620-1589257 GCA_026289955.1 Argiope argentata | reverse complement strand
AAAAAAAAAAAAAAAAAAAAAAAAAAAAAAAAAAAAAAATATATGTTTGAAAAATATAAAAATTTTTCAAACATATAAATTCTCATTTCTCTGGTAGTCCTTCTAAATATAAATAAATAATTAACTGCTACCCTATAAAAATACTCAAAAAAATGTTAGTCAAATAATGTCTCATTAATCCTTTTATGGTGTTTCTGCTCTCATAATATAAGTGAACGATAGTTTGGTTTTGTGTTGTCGTATTAATTCAAAGAAGAATTCGTAGAACACTTTAGATATTTGTGAATAACTCATCCTCTTTTTTTAAATAAAATTATGAAGGACTACCAGAGAAATGAGAATTTATATGTTTGAAAAATATAAAAATTTGATGCTCGAATACCAGAGTTAAAGGGTTAAGATAGAATTATATGTTAAGTATGTATAATTATATGTAAGCATGTATTTATTTCTAAACCACAGGAAATGAATCATTATTTTCTCAATAATTTAAAATATTTCTATGTTCTTTTCTATAAATTTATGCTTTCTATTTCTGCATATTATATTTTTAAAGTAAATTTTTATAAACGAAATATTTTACGTAAAGTAGTTTTGATTATGTTAAATTACAACAAAGGAAAGGAAATACTATAAACTTTTTAAATAAAACTATCCATTCGTGCAACGAGTGCATACTTTTATGATTAAAATTTAGAAAAGTTTTTGAAAAACCAAATAGAAAGTAAACGAAAAAGATTGAAAGAATAAAAAAGTAAAGCATTATTTTAAATTTTCTCTTATTTTTTAATTCGTAAATTTTACTGAATATGAAATCCAATTAAAATATCAGGTTTAAAAAAATACATTTTAATTTCGCTTATTTTCAGAAAAAAAAATCTCAAGCTTGCTTTTAATGAATATTTGTTTGTATTAATTTTAAATTAGAAAATAATTTTCTACTAAACATTTCTTATTTTTCTATAAGATGAAAGACATAATTTGAGAGTTTTCGAAACAAGCGGCATTCCACATAAATATACACAAGACTCGGTGCTACAAAAGTGAGCCCTTCGATCATTATCATTTAATGCTACCCATAAACTTCCACTAATGCATATAATCAAGGCCGTAAATACAGTGCTGGCTAAACGATGATTCTCGAAGACAATGAAATGTTTACATTCGCGATCGTAGAAATCCTCGAAGCAGAAAAACGTCGCTACTAGAACGAACGAATCGATAGAGAGGAACGATAATCTCTCATGATTGGCGTGTCAAAAATGTTTTTCATCATTCCGTGAACGCCTCCCCTCACCTTTTACCCGTGCCAACTACAGTGGCACAAATACTTCATTTTGTAGCCAGCGCTACAGGTCACAAACCTAATCTCCGCAGCTTTGGCTCCACGTGGATACCTAACAGCGCCAAGTGGACGACACGTAATAGACAGTGACAAGCCCTCTTTTTCCCTTGATTGGACGATACATTTTATTTTTTTCTCTCTCTCGAATGCAAAATACCCGAGTAATGGCCGAAAAATTCGATATCGAGATTTTAATGAGTGCCGATATTTTTATCTAAGAAGGGGTGTGTATAGAGTTTTTTAAAAATAGAATTATCTGTCTAACCGTCCATGTGCTTGGAAGTAAAAAAAAACTGAAGAATGCAAAGGATTTAGGGGATGGAAGTGGCGTTCCGTATAAAAACCAATTAATAGATTTTTGTCTGGCTAGATAAAGCATTTTATTTATTAGCTATATGATGCTCTGTTGTTGTTTCTTATGGCACTTGCCATGGACAAGCTCGCTGAGGTAGTCAGCGATTTAAGCCTAATCAGCTTCTCTTGTTTTGTTGTAGCGCCAATTAGGACCAAGAGTACAACTTTTGCTACACATTCGTTTGCACAGCCCTTTTTTACAGAGGGGCACAGTCACACATCTCACAGAGAGCACACAGAAGAACAACCACGCTCGAGCGAGACTCGAACCTAGAACGTCAGGATCACGTAGAAGACATGCTACCCCTATGCCATGACGCCATTTGATTTTCTTTATGTAAACAAGGACTTTAAAGGAATAAACTAGGACTTAAAGGACTAAAAATAGAATCAACGTGGAACTAAAAATTGGCAATCCAATCAGAACAATACTGAATTCCGTTCCAAAATTTGAAAGTTATGATAGAAAATTAGATTTAAATAATATATTTCATTTAAAAGCCTGTAAAAATATCCCCAACAAAAACTGCAGCCATTAATGAAAATTTGATTTTTTTTTTAAAATTTTCAGATGACATAAAAGAAATATTGTTCGAATGATAAAATCCGACGGTATCTCTGGAAAACAATAAAATAACAAAACAACAATAAAAAATATCATTTTAATTGTGCAAAAAAATGGCGATACAGACTCGAACCCGTAAGTTTAATATTCGTCGAATTTTATATGATGGTATCACTGGAAAACAGCAAAAGTACGAAAAAAATCAACAGTAATAAACAGTCCTTGAAACAAGGTAATATATTTGATTTTTTAAAAAGATTTTTTATAAATACCAATCTGCCATCTTAGGTTGTACAAGCATAAATGCAGTCATTTTCGACATACGTGACATCTTCAGCTAGGATTATATCACTAAGTCCATGAAGAATACTTCTGATTTGTTTTTCTACCTTCCCATGATTCGGTCATCGAAGGTGCGGTTTCAATTATTTGAAAACGATCTTGACCTTGACGCTGTGTTTCTGAAAAAATGTAACAGAAAATGACGTAATGGTTGGAAATGAACTCTTTGTAATAGGGGATAGGAAATGATGGATGATGATTTAGGATAAATAACGCTTGGCAATGATATCAAGCAACAATCATCTGGAAGGAAATGCTGCATGATGATATCATTCGTGCCATAGGGTATTTTTCACTTTCACTGCATCATCATCATCCCCTATGAGAAGTAATGTATTTCCGAAGGTAATTTTGCTAAATAAATACCGATGATGCAATGTTAATTAACATTGATCTTGAAATGTGTCCTCGATTTAATGCCAAGGACCATCTTTAACGCCATTACTAATACTAAATTAAGAGCTTGGCTCATTTTGTTTTAGAAATCACTCGAAACAATGTTTAAGTGTGCGTGATTTATAAATATTCATCATATATTGCACGATAAATAGAAATACTATTAAATAGGAAGACAGTCATAGACATAAAAAATCTTTTGAAAGACATTTACAACGTATTTCATTTCAAAACTTTCGATTGACGATTACTTGTAAAGAAATTGCGGAGCAATAAATATGTATAAGTGAATGCCAATATGATATATTATATGGGAAAAAATGAAAGCATTTAAATATATTAGATAAAATATAATAATAACGAAGAAAATAATTACATCTTGCATTTGTATTTGTTAAAAATTTTGCATAATGTGATGTGCATAATGTGATTTTCAAATTAGAATAAAATATTTAATATAAGAATAAAACGTAAATGTAATTGTAAATGTAAATGTAAAGATGAACATTTAAAGATTAAATTTTAAAGCTCTAACACTAAGATTTTAAATAAAGGAATATTCTAAATGCTAAGAATTAAAATAATTCAAATTCGTATGAAAGAAAGGGAAACAATACCAGAATTTCAAAATACAAGATACTTCAAAAAATCTACACTATAATGGAAATCAAGAAAAAATACATATATTTTCTGTTTACACTGAAATACATTGAAACGAAAAAAAGTAAACGCATCAATTTCCTTTACAAGACAAATTGAAGAGCTGATAAATGACATCTTAAAACGAGTTTCAAAAATGGACTAATTAACATCAGAAATAGTTCGAAAACCTTACTTTTTAATAAAAAAGAAGATATCTATTTTTTGTTAAGAGTCCTCTTATATTTTCTAAATTTTATTGTCAAGCGCTTGTGGTTTGAAAGTAAAATGGCTTCTTACAGCTTAGCAATCAGTCGTAAAATAGGACATTGAACAAATAAATTCTAGATTCTACGATAAATTCATTCTTCAAATTATGGTAATATTTTACTTTTGTCGATAGTTAACATGTACTATTCTTCTGCTAACATAACAAAAGTCTCAGAATCATTCTTGCTATTGTCTAATAATTCTTCTGCTCTTAATACTTCTCCCCAGAAAAAAATATAATAAAATTGTCAAATTTGTGATGATGATGTAGGATGGTAAATTTTTACTCTTGAATTATAAAGAGAACAGTCATTTCTTTTGCATTCTTAAACTTGGGACGAATGGCAGGTGTTTGCATATAAAATGTGCCTAGGATACAGCCAGTCGAGTGATATTATTGTTCTTCTTATTAGCCATTCCATCCGAACGGGTGCGGAATAATAAATCGCTTGCGATTGCTCAAGGAAACTTTCGGTATGAACTTGTCTTGATCTTGAGCCAGAAACAATTAGGACTGGTACGAAAGTGGTGCCAACCAGGGCTAGAGGTCAAACGGTGAATGTCGGCCTAATGTAGCAGCATCTGGCACAGTTGTTAGCACAAAATGGATCACATTACAACAAAGTACTTTCCGAATGCTATTCCTATTATCAGAATATTGACTGGATCATTTGGAGGCTCAAGTTGTTTTAATGCTGATGGCCAGGATCTAGAACGAAATTTCTTTTTGGCTATCCGCTCCAATGGTCCTTGGAAAATGTCTGGATATTAGATACAAAGATATTCATTTGTGATTTTATTACATGAGAAAAAAGAATGATATTTCTGAATTTCAAATAAATTTTCTGTAGTTATACACAAATTCGAAAAGCTGATGTTTGTTATCAAATATTTTGTTGCTATTATAATATGCTCACTGTGAATACACTTTCCGTTTCTAAACAGCTTATTTCTTTGTTCCCAAACTTAGCTTCAGGATCCCGGAATATCTTTTTTTCAGAAAGAAAGCAATTTACTATAACTTTTAAGAAATAGTAATAAAGATACGTTAAATACAACTAAGAATCAAAGTATTTCCTGATTATTAACTTGTTACTAATTAAATTACGACGAAAAAAATGGCAAAATAGAACACTAATAGGGTTTTTTCCAGGAAATTTTGTAAAATTGAATAACATCAACCATCAAGACCTAACATCAATTATTAATTAATTCTAACATCAAGAATTAATAATTAAATAAGCCTTCATATAATTATTGAACATATTATATGTACGTATACTATTACTTTTGCTGTATTGCTTACGCTGTATGAATTTATGTATGTATTATTTACATAATACATTACATTACTTACGTTTACTTTATTACTTACGCTGTATAAATTTTATTACTTCTGATTCTAATTGACCATATGCATGGCGCAGTATGGCCTTTTTTCGCTCTTGTGCCAATAAACCTAACAATCCATCCATCCATTCGGACACTAATTTACCCACTAAAAATCACGAATAAGTTTGTGGACAAACGCAAAAACTCCGTCGCAGTTCTTAAAGTATTCTTAATTAGCGAATTAAATTCTAAGAAATCTATCGTTCTTTGAAATCAACTTCTAATATATTTGAGCGAATTCATTTCTCAAGTAAATATGCCATAATTTACACATGCTCAATTTTGTTCCTTTCATTATAAGTAAAAACAAGAGAGAAATGGGATTTCTTTTAATTGATATGCGATTACCTAAAAATTAGTCCAGCTTTAAAGATGAAAATGAATGGTCGGGGGGGGGGGTAAATCTGTTCCTTTCATTTTAATCGGTATTTCCTCTTTATTTTCTAACCGTATCACAAATAATTCTTTTTAAAAAGCAATTTGTAGTTTTAATCATCGAATCAGGAAAATTTGATTGATTTATTTTCTCGGTCAAAATCCGTTTTCGTTAAATGACACATTCTATATAAAAACGAATGATAATTAATGAGAAAACATATTTTGATTTATGTATTGTTATCTTTGATTAAATCTCCAGGTACATTTTTTGAAAGGAATTCCTTTTTTAGCACAGACGCTTCAAAATATAAGCCAACTAGAAAAAACAAGATAATTCTAGATTAAACAGATTTCAAAACTGTGGAAAGGAATATCATCTTCCAAAATCGTCTGTACCGGTACATCTTCTCCAAGCTCACATCCTTTTGACACGCCTACTCATGAAAAGCACTATGAGATCACATTTCGTTAAAACTACGCAAATACATACAGAGAAAATTTATGGATTTTGAACGAACATTTCAAAGGACTACCATAAATCAACCACACTTGTTGCCACTCAATCTATAAGGAGGAATTCAAAATTTTATCAGCTAAAAAATATATACTCGATTTGCAATATTCACAAACTTGTGATCTTTTCTTTCACGAAAAGATCTTTTCAATTTCGTTTTTGTTTGATATTTTAGATAGTTTGGAGATTTAGCGAAAATGAATACGCTAAATCATTTTTATGAACATCCACCCCATAAAATGCTATACTTCATCCATAAAATGAAGTTCATTTTACAAAGCGGATATGACTACATATTCTAGAATGATCTGATACGGAAGAGGTAATTATAAGTTTTATGTATTGCACGGTAGTGATGATGATGTGTGTGAATCCACTTTCTTGGTTATTAATGAATGAAACGATCTGCGAGATATGCTTGATTTGTCTATAAACGTCCAAATACAGATTCTTCATTAGATGCAAATCATGATTAAAATTTATGTTTGTATCTTTTATATTTGCAGCTGTAAGTTATTGAAGCTCATTATGCCTTAAAGACTAAGATTGGTTGGTCGATCTAAGTTTAATGGCGCAAGTACCAAAAAATAGGCTATAATGCAATAATGATATGGTTTGAGATCATATGACGTGAGAAGTTAATGTTTAAATAGATAACGGACATTAAAAATCAGTTCAGTAAAACAACAGTAATCAAAACTTGAGAGGTGGTTTAAGTAAAACAAGTGAATTATTGAAAAAAAAATACATATAAGATAATAAAACCCAATAACCTTTAAAAAGCTAAAAATATACTGATGGAGAGGTTCTCCCACTAATTCCCGTATGTTAAGAGAACATGAGTAAAATCTGAGGCATTCAGCTGGGATATGCGTAACACTAAAATAACATTACATAATAGGCATCTCGGCCCTCTGTCGTCGATCAATAGATATTTGTGAGTGAAACGAGTATGGCTGAAGCAAAGTCGAGTCAGTTTCACGTCGGCTTATCTATGGAAACAGTGGCCATAAAAAAATGTGTGGTTTAATGAAATGTAACTTTCAGAAGACTCAGAGTGAGTTATGATTTTTATGATTCATGAAAATTCTTTATTATACTTCAAATACTGTTATGACACTATCATCAACTAGTTCGTGAGGACATTGCTTAAACTGTCAGATCTATGTATTCACAATTTCATATGTTTCATACGTTTAAATGAATTTTTTGTGACGGCATTGATCATTGAAGTACATATAAAATTTTATAAATAATGCATTGGCAGTTTTATTGATTCAAAAGTTTTCTAAATTTTACTGTTTAGAACTGAAATTTCGGAAGTTCTTAACTCCTTCACATACTTTAATTTTCACATAATTTTTAATTTCAAGTCTGCAACTAAGTCACAGAATTAAGTATTTAAATTCCCAAAAATCAATTAAAAATGCTTTAATATCCCAAATGCTCCATATATTAATTTAAAAAAAATCAAATTAACAATAAAGATTAAAATGAAATCTGCTTCGCATATTTCAATACATCATGTCAGAACAGTTTTTCAGTTTAAAATTACGTGTGATTTCAATGCAAGCTTACTTTTTTACAAATAAATAAATAAATAGAGTTTTAGAACGTCTAACTCGAAATACAATAGCATAATAATATATTAGGTGTGATTCATTTATTTTTATATTATTTTTTAATAAATTTTGTTTGTAGCAACGGTAATATGTACAAAAAAAAATATGAACATAATATTACACTGAGTGCAATTCTACATCCAATAAATAAAACAAAACAAAAACAAAAAACTGCTGCAAAATATGTTCAAAATTTATTTGTTACATTAAAAATTGTAATAATATTCGTATCCCTGAATATACAACCACAATGCATTCAAAAATTAGATAGATGTTGTAAACTGGACAAAATTACTACATTAATTGTACGATATAAAAAACAATTAATGTATTTTGGAAAATTGAAAAGAAATATAAATCAACATCTTTACAGTATACTTGCATTCAGAAAATTTTAAAATTTTAAACAAACATTTAACTTTCAGGACCCGGATAGCTTGGTTGGTAAGGTGTTGGATTCACATCCCTTGGGCTGCGGATTCGACCCCACCAGCCAAAGACTTTCTCTCTCTCCCTCTCTCTCTCTCTCTCTCTCTATGTGTGGTGGTGGTTGGCATGCGTTAGATGTGTCGTAGTCACAAAGTCCTCCATGTCGAGATTAATATAACTAGGGGTGCTGTGTCAGAGGTGGTCGCTCACTGTTCCAGACATAAATTACGATAAGCGGATGAATGAATGAGATGCATGAATGATGACCACCCTGTAAAAAGGATATGTGACGTGTATGAGCTAGAAGTCAGACTTCTTCTCTCAGGTGCTGCCCTCAGAAGCTACTGCACCCCTCCTATCGTGGTAAAGTGAGACACGAGAACAGGAACATTTAGTTTTTTGAATACATTTGAATAATGCCAAACATTCCTAATTATTATGATTTTGGAGTAACGACAGATTATTATAACAAAAAATAATGGAATAAAAACTTAATTCGATTCTCTACTGTTATCCTTCTCACCCTACAAATAGCTTTTAAAAAAATCTTATTTGTAAAAAAAGAACTGTAAAATCAAAACTGAAGTGAATAGCTTTAAGGAAAGATAAATCCAGCCATAAATATTTTTTATTATTAAATAAATTGTAGAATATTACAAGTAAAATATTAACTGCAAAGGCCATTGAAATGGTTTCGAAGCATCATTAAATGGATACATTTTAAAATTTGTACAAATATTAATTTTTTTCAAAATTTATTTCTAATTTTGTAGTAATAATCTCATATTTTAATTTTTTCGTTTAAAAATAGGGTTATTTAATACTTTTCTAATCAACGCAAACTTCAAACGTATAGAAAATATAAAAATCTCGGAGCACATTTTTGGGCCTGCTTCGTTTTCATTGGGAAGAGACCATTTCCGATATCCGATAAGCCGAGATTTATTCAATGATATTTTGGGAATCCAAGCATACGCTGTGGAGGGGTTATTTGAAATGATTCGACCACTTTCGAGCAGAGCTGAAAAATAACACGCCGGTATTGAAAGTGGAAACGAATGGGGTGCTCCGAAGCCATGATTACAGGATGAAATGATGGATGGTTCCCCGAAACTGTATTTCATGTTTTTTTTTTCTTCTTTCTCTGGAAAGGTGTGAGGGTAGCAATTTTGCTCTTATTCACGATAAAAATCCATGACTATTATTTTGAGAAGTTGTGGTTGGCTTAAATCGAGGTCAGCATTCACTCTCGTTTTCTGTGGAACCATGACGTTATGTTATGAAAACATACTGAAAAAGATATTTTATATGACGATGAAAGGCTTTTTTCGTGGAAAAAAAGAGAACCCAATCGGATGAATGATAATGCCGCTTATCAATTTGAGTTAGTGTCTGCAAATTCCCCTTAATGTAGTGGTTAGTGTTATTACAAACCTTCTCTTAAAATTAGTGATATCTTTCCAAAGAAAATTATAACCTGTGCTGCATAAACTGTCAATGATTATAAATTTTGATGTATTTCACGAATTCTGATTGATAAAGTAAAATTATTAACAAAAATGATCACAACTGTCATGCCAATTCTCCCTTCCTATGGGGATGGGGAATCGTGCATTATATTTGAAAGCGTTGTATATCATTTAATTAAAATAAGTCTTTCATCTGTTTTGGAAGAAGGGTTATTGTCATCTAAATATAGCTAGAATACCGAATTTCTCACTTATCAAATAAAAAAATTCCATATTTCCGGAATATAGATTTTTCAATATTACTTGGACAATGAAATTATTTGAAAATATATGAGCAGATAATCATACATTAATTTTTATTGTTGTTTATTTTCGCCTCATACACTGTACTCATACATCTTGTTGATGTTGGTTGTTTACTATTTATAGTCACGTCAAATGTTTACTTATCCCAATTTCTCGGAATTTTTACTTTCTCATATACGAAGTGTTGATAAAGTATTTTAATCGTGAGAAAATTCGGAATCGAAATTTTGGCGACTCTCCACGTTTGAGGAGACCTCAAGTGTTTAAGAAACACATTTTATGACAAATACATCAAATTTGGTATATTATTTTGTGGCTACAAGGGTAGTCATGTGACACATTTTTGTTTAAATTGATTGTGAAAAGCTCTTATGGAACACAAACTTGGTTTCGGATATTTTTAAGCGCATGTCAGGATCAATCACCAAAACTCTTAATAAGGGTTGAGATATGAATTCAGTAAAAATGATAAATTCACGCCAAAACGTAATATTTCATAACTTCTGTATCCCAATGCCATGCGAGGTATTGTTTGGGATAACACTATAATTAGAAAGTATACATGAAATTTTGGGAAGACCACTTCTATTGGTAATTGGAACAGAGTGATTAACATTCCAGTAAAATTCAAAAACAGACTGAGATGAACTCATTTCTAATTTTTAAAATGACATTCCTCCAAATAAAAGAAAGTCAAATTCCTGAAAGAAATAACACTTCATTATCAACCAGGTGTTATATATATATATATATATATATATATATATATATATATATATATGAAATTAATAACTAACAGTCAAATTTCCACAAAATTATCCAATTAACGAAGTAATTGGGCCTGGATAACCTGGTTGCTAGGACATTGGATTCACATTCCTCGAACCACGAATTCAAATCCGCCACCAAAGACTCCGTGCGCGTGTGTGTGTAATGACTGGCGCACGTTTAATCTGACTTAGTCACAAAGGTCGAAGCAATAGTACTAAGGGTACTGGGTCAGAGTTGATCGTTCTCTCACTCAGATCTAAATTACGATCTGTACGATAAATGAATGTAATGCATTAATGAAGTCCACCCCGTAAAAAAAAAGGTTTGTGACGTTTGTGAGCTGGAATTCAGGCTTCTGCCCTAGGGAACTCAGCGGGTCCATACCCCTAGAAGCTACTGCACCCTCCTGCCGTTGCAAAGCGAAACATCAGAACAACAGCGAAATAATTTTTATACCATATTTTAATAGAGTGATGCACAATGAAACAATTTTTATCATTTGTTGTTAAAAGAGAATAACTAGAATGGAGAGAAGATGTTCCATATTTGTTATCATATTAGAGGGCTTGATAGAAAGTTAATAAATTCATCAAAACACTCAAAAAATAAAATTTATGCTTAGGTAAGATGAATCATGTGCAATAGTATGATATAATAATTAATGCTAATGGGAGCAACTTTGTATAAAAGAATATTGCGATCATTCTTTGCACAATTTCTAAATCTATACTGTCAAATATTGTTTTTGTTTATTTCATTTCAAACTACTTCAACTTTTAATGTTATTTTTTCATTATAAAAACCAAGCAAACATACATGACTTTTGAAAAATTGGAGAAACACTTTGTTGACTATAAAAGACATTCTGGATAAATTTTCTCAATTGATTTTTTTCCCGATTCGAATTAGCAGATAAACATTTCATTCATAACGGATGATCAATTACAAATTAATCCTATTGAATCATTAAGGATGCAACCAGAAACGTGGGATTATGGCAATTATAATGATTTAACACGCAGACTGCACTTGAGCAACTATCTCAGCCCAAGATCAGCTGTTGGCTAGGAAGTGTCTTAAGATATTCGCCACCTCCACGGAAGTCTCTCGCGCAAACTTCGTTCCAACTCTGTAATGAAACTGCGCGTTCCTAAGACATTTCTGACGGTCCACCATTCATCATCGGCAGCACATTTAAATTGAAATTATAAGGAGAGTGTTTCGGGATGAATATTCAGTAGGCTCTGGAGCCTGTTTTTCCTGTACCTACTCTTCTGGAGAGCCTGATTAACATGCTCTCACGTAGAATCAATGGCCGCACCTCCCATGCAACCCCCTGCTTTAGATCACAGAAAGCCACTGAACTCTCCGCATGCAAATATGACAAAAGGTGTCTGAGGAATTATTATTGCACTTATAAAATTGTGGGATTATAAAAATTGGTTAAGGATGTGATCTGATTTTTCACGGTCGTTTATAATAAGAAAGCCCCGATGCAACTGTATTATCAAATTGTCGGATTTAAAATATTGCATAGCCTTGGTTATGGAAGGTAATTCTGAAATCTTGGCGAAATATTAAGGGAGTGGTAAATTGTATAATGAACTTTAAGAAAAATTCGGGTGATATCAAATTATGGAGTAATCTCAGTGAATTTGTTTTTGATTTTACAAATATTTTTTTTCTAATTGAACAAATTCTTTGAGAAAATGATTTTGATGTCAAATTGGCTCGTCTCCGTATAGAGCATACTCGCTATATGTATAAACATCTAATTTTTGGCGAGGTGGCACCGAAGTGTCCCATATGTCGTATGGATTTTACTATTAATGACATTTTAATTGAATGTCCATCTTTTAATTCCTTCCGTTTACTTTTTTTAAAGTCAACTTCATTAAATTTACAAGACATAATGGGAGAAAAATCCCACCTAAACCTTTTAAAATTTTTAAAAACCATTGGATTTTATAATTGTATTTAGAACTTTTACATTTTTGTCTTTTTTCACCATTTGCATTCCTTCAAATGTAACAATTTACACACATCTGTTTCAGTTCAATTGCTTTCCATTTGGCGTTCCCACTTATTGCATTATTATATTTAACTCGATTTTATATTTTACCAAGTGTATTTCTAGAATTTTGATCTGATTTTACCATCCGCTTGGCGCAGTATGGCCAAATATGGCTCTTGCGCCAAAAAAATTCAAACCAACCAACCAACCTTCGAGAAATATATTTGATACATCTAATATATATAGTTCTTTCTTTTTACAGTTATTAAATAATAAACAGAAGCGGATAAAATTTATCACGTCTCTAGTTTTGCATCTTTTTTAACGTTACTAGAGGGGTTTTAAAATTTGTGTGGAGCATTATCTTCAATTTTCCTTCTTTTATTTATTTCCATTGTTATAATAAAAAATTAAAATTAAAAGATTTGGTATTGGGATATAAAAGAGATTTAGTTTTATTTCCTCTTATTTAAAATGAAATCAGCTTTAAGTTCCCAACAAAACTTCTTTGAACAACAACAATAAATTCGAGGAAATATTATTTTTAGATAATAATGTTATTGAGATAAAAATACAGTAGAACATTTCAAAATGAATTGCTCAAAAATTCTAAATTATAAGCGTTTGTCAAAAGAAATTACAAAATGTGCTTCTATCATTTTAAAAAAAACATAAGATGACATTAGTTAACATGACAAATTAAATTGCCATGTTAAAAAAATATTATAAACGTTTCTGGATCATTTTTGAATAAATAATCATAAAAAAAATTATTGCACTATCTCTGAGTTCTTAAAAATTCTCAACAAGGAAAAAAGATAATTAATTTAAGAAGATATTCTACTGTGTAATAAATATGGAGAAAACAGTTATTAAACAATAAACAGAAATAGTAAAATATTTTATAAGATATTAGGAAACGGTAAAGATTAATTATAGGTTTTCTTACCGGGGAAATTTGAAAATATGAGATTTAAAATCAAAATGCTGTTTCGATTTCGATATGAAAGCATTATAAAATTCCTTTACTCTCCAAAAAATGCGGTTTTAAAAAATATTAATACTTGCACCAGTTTCAAGTCTAAAGAAATCAATTCATTCCATTTTCGCATTTCATTATCATGCCATTTATTGAAAAGAGATGAAACGAGTACAAGAGAACAAGAAGTAAACTTCCAATTTTAAGTCTCAATAATTCTTAACAACAACAATTATATTAAAGCAAATTTAGAAAAGCAAAAAGAAATATATGATCACAAATTTCAAGTTATCACGTTAGAACATTATTTTTTAAGGTCATTATTTTTCTTAATTAATTTAAGTCATTAACCAATTTAAACCGGTTTGAAACAATCACGAGACTTCTCTATCGGTCTCTGTACCGCCCTCTCTATAATTTTTTTTAAAATTCTAGTTTTTTTTTTGGTGGCAAACACGATCTTGGAGCCCGACCGATTTTGAAATGAAATAGCAACTATTGTGTGATAGTTCTACTTCAACTTCTTAAAAACGCATCTGCTGTCAAAGAAGCATACGTAATAATAAAGCAATACCGGTAAAAGCAGATCATACTTTTAAAAACTTGCTTGCTTTCAAAGAGGCGTACATAATATTAATCCAATACTGGTGAAGGCAAGACAAAAAAATTCTTTGATCAATAATTTCCAGCTTTCCATAATCTTTATTTTATGCCCATAAATTTCAGAGACGCCAAAATCTCCTAACGAAAACAACACCATGTCCTCACATGATAATAAGATATATTGAACTTTATATTTTCATTAATTTGATTGTCAGAGTAACTTTATTTTGAAAAATGCATGCAATTATTCAAAATATTTAATTTTAATTTTAAAGAAGTCTCAAATCTGAAAGATTTGAGCAATTTATTTTACCTTCTTCTCTTCAAAATCCTTAATAAAGTTTCTTTGTGTTGTTGTCATATATTTTCTAAAATATGCGACACTTTTATGTGAGAAGGTTATTAATAATAATAACGTAACGGCCAAATATTTTTTGTAAAATATATAGAGTTGTCGAGTCTATTAATCTCATTATTATGATAATAAATTCGAATCATTATCCATTAATAGCAAAACATGCCAAACGCATATTTACATTCAGTCACGGTTATGACAAATATTTCGATGCAATGCTATTGATACCTAGGAATTTTATAATAAAATGTGGGATGTAACACTAAAAAAAAGAAATTTGGATTCTTTTCGTGATTTTATCATACAATGTTTGAGACATCTTCCAAGATAATAATAATAATAATAAAAATTCCGCAGTAATGGAATAGTAAGCATTCGATCCCCTTTATTTTTAAACAAATAAAAATTCTGATCTCCGAAGTGAATTCAAACATCCGAAACGTAAACAAAAATAGATATTTTCCGCTATATTTATTTTTATTAGTGTAGGTATTTATTTATAGATATTATTCGTTATTGTCCAGTCTGTATCGAAAATAGTATTTTCTATTCGGCATCAAGAATATTTAAAGGTAGGGACTATTTCTAGTTGTGTCGTAATAATTCTGTTTTGTATATCGGTAAGTCATATTACATTTTTCGATTTTATTTTTGGGTTATTATACATAATTCCTTTTATAAGAGCTGTTTTTTAGTAATTAATATATTTCAGCATCTTAAAACATAATGTACATTCTATTATAATCCTTTTTATAATAATGTATTTTTGGAATCTAATTAGAGATTTATTTACTTCATTTAGTTATACTTCAGTAAAACTAAATATTTTTTGAAAGTAAAAATTTTAATTTTTGATAAAAAAATAAAAATTGAAAATTATTAAAAGGAAGAAAAAATCCGACAATTTTCTGAAAATCATTTGCATATTCTTCTTCATGATAGCATATAATGATAAAATTAAAAATGAAAAATCAAATATTTTATATTCAATTGCAAAAGCAGTTATATAGTTGAAGTATAAGCAAGAATACAAAGTGAATCGAAATAAAAATGATAGGAAAGTAAACGGAATCTTCGATCGTAAATTTCAAGTTATGAAATGAGAATATTATTATTTTAAGTCATTGTTTATCTTAATTAATTTAAGTCATTAAACAATTTAAACTGGTTTGAAACAATCACGTGACTTCTCTATAGTTCTCTGTTCCTCTTTCTACATATATGTATTGTATACACATATAAACGAAATATGTATACACATAATAATAATTTTTTAAACTTTTATTTTCAGTTTTTCTACCTGTCAAACAAATTTTGAAGATGGGCCGATTTTGAGATGAAACAAAAGCTATGAAGTCATAGTTCCTCGTCAGTTTTTTTAAAAACACATCTGCTGCCAAAGAAGCATACTTAATTATAAAACAATACTGGTAAAAGAAGATTAACCTTTTGAAAACGCATCTGTTTTCAAAGGAGCATACATAAAAGTGATGCAATACTGGTAAAAGGTAAAAGTATGTAAAAATATATTTTGCCCATAAATTTCGGAGACATCAAAATCTCCCAAACAAAACAACATCACGTTCTCACATGATAATATCAATACCCATGACAAAACTCATTATAAGGTTTGTTCAAATAATATATTTTTTCTATATCTTTTCTATTCTATATCCAACATCTTTTTTAATGAACATATATGTTTAATGTTACTCAAAATACTAGATTTGTCATGCTTGCTATGCAATCTACAATCTTATTAAACAATCTCAAAACATAAAATTTAATTATTGTCTTAGCCAAAATCAGCATTTATAAATATTTCGATAAACTATCACCCCTGCCTCGGCCTAACCTTTGTTATTCTTCCGCATCACCAGCAAAAAGCTACAAACACCCCGTAGATGGCAATTAATATCCTCACCGTTTGATAAACACCCGACAGACGCCAATTAATATCGTTACTCCGGGGCATTGTTCGCCTGTCAGTTACCGAAAATGGGCGTGTGTTCGGAATAACATTGTACCAGCGCAACTGGGTTATATAAACGCAGTGAGGTAACACAGTTTTTTGGTATTTGATCAACGCCATGGTTCCCATAATCTTGCTTATTGGTACAAGGGATATCTTCCTTTACTGAACAAAAATTGAACGTGAAAATTAAATTGAGGGGAAATTATCTTTAGATTTTGGATATACTTTTCATTGTTAGTAGCTGTTTCAAACTTCAAATGGAAAAATTAATTATTGTTTCCTCTTAAAGGTAATATTATAAGAATAGGGCATTAATGAATTCATGATGTTGAAGACCGATGGGAATAACATTTTCTAAACATAATGTAATTTTCCTAGATTTGTATTTTGATTTTTTTAAATCTGTGAAGTTCTACTGCTTGCCTTAATTTTCAGGAATGCTACTATGAATAAACTTTTTCGTTTATAATTGATGAAAAATTTATCTAATCATGTCATTGTTTAAACTCAAATACGTTTATTGAATGTGAAGGTTAATATTCGCAACACGAATATCGAGAAAAAAAACTATTCATAACGTATGGATCACTGTATAGCGCTTTACAATTTAATTTTTTTGACTATTGCATTACATGATGCATAGAAAAAATATTAAATTTATCATCCAAATATTTACAAGCACGATATAATAAATATTAATTATTAGCATTGTTAATTTAGATTTTGTTGGCAAAACAAACATAGTAACATTTTTCTGTTTTTAAAAATAATTGATGGATTTTCTTATGTAATTGTATTTCTTTATGTAAAGGTATTTCTGACAAAAAGTATACTAGATTATATTTTCTGTAACTATAGCACAGTTAACACAGATTGTTAACAAATATAGCTGTTAAATAGCACAGTTTTGTTCAGATCTTCCATTTCATTTATTTTGATACCATTAAAAACCTTTGTTGCGCATATAAAATGCTAAATTAGAAAAATTATTGAAATAAATAAATTTTTTTCTTGGATAAAAGTCAAAAATGAAGCAGTATTTGATTATGGTTTTTCACAAATAATTAAAAAGACAGTTTTGTCTTCATTCTTTGAATATAAAGATTACTCAAGTATCTTTATCTTAAATATTTATAGCAAAGATTAAAATTACATATCTTTTGCAGAAATTTATATGATCAATATAATAGAAATTTGGCTTTCTGACAAACTAAAAGCTCACAGAAGCAAGGAATTTCTTTATAGAAAACCATCTAATTAAACAAAATTGTACACAAATTCGTCCAAATAACATTCCTCTATTTTTACGGTGTAGTCTAGAAACTGGATGGCTATTTGACCAAAATGATGATATCTTTATCTACACTGCTAACAAAGTATACAATGGGACTATAATCTGAATAAACAAAGCTAATCGAGGGAAATAATTTGCAATCATTGCTAGAAGTAACCATTTAGTTGCGAAGCATACTTTTACAAATTTTATATCAAAATAATAAATAATTCACATTAAATGTTAAAAATGAAAAAGTAACTATCATTATTATTTCAATGTCATTGAAATTACTTTTTATTTTTAAACAAATTACTTTAAAAAGTGTTACAAGAATTTTACAATGTTGTATGAAATATATTAAGAAAATTCTGCTATCTCTGAAAAAGAGGCTTAGCAACTATTGTTTCAAATTGCTATAAATTTAACTCTTGTAAATTCTTGTAAATTTTATCTGTTGTTTAGTACAGCAAGAAGAAAGATTCCCTTTATTATTACCCTCACCCCTACTACTAATTTAACAAAATAAGGGGAAGAGAAAGATTAATCAAATTAAAATCTACCATCGCAAAATTCAAGTTATCATGTGAGAACATTAATATTCTAAGTCATTATTCATCGTAATTAATTTAAGTAAAAACCAATT
>JAOUZG010037989.1:1523980-1556072 GCA_026289955.1 Argiope argentata | reverse complement strand
ATTATTATTATTATTATTATTATTATTATTTCTTGAAATCAGAAGGTGATTTCGAAAATGACAAACATGTCACTTTGAATTTTTTTAAGTTCGTTTTATTCCATCACTGGAAGCAGGCATTATGTACAAGCAAAAGCGACGAGCACAACACAGAACGACACAAAACGGAATGACAAAAAGATGATGAAATATATATTCTTAGATTATAATAGGGATCTCTGACGCGTGTCTATCACATGTACAGCGTGTGCAAGGGAATCGTAGGGATTTTTTATTGGATTGTGCTTCGACGGACAATTTTTATCCCTTAGCCGGAGTGTGGGAAATGCTCAACTTTTAGCTGATTCAGCAATTTTACAAAGCATCTGTTCAATTAATTAACTATAACTAAGTGAAATGGATCAGGAAATAAGAGAATATTGTAGAATGATGTTACTATGGGCTAAATTAAGATAAAACTTTGGAAATTAATAATTGTTTAATTTAATTTTAAAATATCATTACATATGTAGATAGATATCCCTGAAAGACAGCAATATAGTAATGTTCTTGTATAAATTAAAATGTATTTATAATCGTTCAGAGTGCAATAGCAAAAGATTAATGATCACTTTATTTGTGACGATCGTTAAAACAAACATTTGATAGTGTAGAGAAGCATCCAAGACACGTGACCAAATCACATAAAATGAAGAAAAACATATATTTTAAAATACATTATAAAAACTTTAAAATGCATTAAAGAAAACACTAAACATATTGATAAAGCATCATTACGAGTTTAAGCTTAATTATTAGACGCAATTTTCGGGATGAAAAGGGTCAAGATTTCCTAGAGTTTAAACCTTCTCTATAATTATTAATTATCCGAAACGTAAATTTAAAAAAAAATGTCCCACCTTTACGTACATAACCAAATTCGAAAATTTTGTGAGGTACTTAATTCCACCTTCACCCCAGCAAAAATTACTATTTTTCCGAAATAGAAGTAATAATTATAGGATTTTAATTCCTGGAAATCACGACAAACATTACACTGCAAATGATTTTCCAAGGATTTTGTTATTGCCGCGCCGAGAACCTTGATTTCTCTAATTGCAGAGTGTAGGGGGAGTGAAAGCTAAGAAATCCTGTTCCGTCTCAGACTGAGTCTCGCCCAAATATCTCCTACAAAAGAAAAAATTCGCGGCCAAGAGCAACGGGACCATTAAGAGTGACTTTTAAGGGGAAGCACTAAATTGACAGAGGACGATAAAACGAAAAGAATGGTCGCCGATAACGCGTAGAGTGTCAAATATTAATGGCGTTATCTATGAGTTGGCCTGTCGATACCGGACACTTCTTCTGGGTCAGACCACTCGTGATGCACGTCGTAGTGTCTGGAAACTTCAGTTGAGTGTTTTTAAAGAAAAATCTAGCAATGTTTACCATTTGGATTCTTGAGGACAATGGATGTTAAACTGTTTTTTATCTCTAAGACCTAAATATCACATCAGATGACTTAAACGTGACAGAATTCATTAAAGACATCACATTAATAATTTACAGAAAGATATATTTAGATTTTATTTTTCTATATTTTAGTGTCTTAATCCATTTCAATATTTTCACATCGCAATATAATTTTTGGTTGCTGGCAGTAGTTTGATTTGAATTAAAGTTACCAAATTATATGAGTATCAGTCAAAAACTTACATAAATTGTTGATATATGAAATTTCCCCAATTATTTAATGATCATTGATGAGTATCATAACGAGCTACTATCCTTAATGCCAATACATTCTAGATTATCAGGAGAGCGAATTCCCTTTATCCATAAGCGTAATTTTTCACTCACAAAGCTGATATTAATAGAAATTGTAAATCCAATAAATATTTTCCACTGAAACAAAGTGATTTTTTTTCTTTACATAGCGTGTGCTCAAAAGTAGAATTTTTTAGAAATTCGTTTTATACTATTAAAAGTAGTTAACCCTATTATAATATCGGAACAATCTATATGAAAATAACATATAAATAAATAACTTATACAAAAAACATATTATAATTAAGTAATATCGGTGTAAATAATTTATAAGCAAGATATTCATACTTAAATCACTATTAAAAATAAAGAAAACTGTGTGTTCACATTATAGAAGTCGGATCGATTGGTTTAGAGCTATTGAACATCGTACATATGAGGAGAATTCATATGAAATACTAATGATTAAATATATACAATATTTTGGCGTTTTTTATAATAATTTCTATAAATGTTACTTTACAAAATCTGGCCTTACACCGTTTTCTGTGTTCCAATGAGGCGTTTTTAATGATAACCATTTAATAATTATAAAAAAAATCCTTCTTTTTATTTTTTACTATAAATTACTCTGCTGCAAAGAAATTCAAATCATTTTCATTATTTCATCAAATATTTAATTCCTTGTTTTTTCCCTTCCATTGTTGAGCGCTAAAGATGGTACTTATATAATCCCTATTCACAGATTCACTTAAACGAATAAAAAAAATAGAACTAACAGCTCTTTGAAATTTAGATAAGCCTCACCGAACCGATTTGTATAAAGCTGTGATGTCCCGTGACTAATCTCCATAAAAAAAAGTTCATGCACACAATGAGCAAAACATATAGAATACAATTGAAATATCAAAGTTTAATATTCGACATTTTGATGGAATAAATGACATGAAGCTATGCTCAAAATATTTAACAGAAATTAAATGTATTCAATATCCTTGGCAAACATACTCGTCACCAAAACTGTCAAGTAATTAATAAATAATCTATAATAATAATTTGGGATATTTAATCATAATTTTGGGCATTTAGTTACTTTATTTTTGAAAATTGTTTATTTCTAATTCTACTGGAGTTAAAAACATTTTAAATATTTGATTTGCATTATTTTTGCTTACCACATTTATTTATTATCACGTGAAAGCAAGATGGTAAATCTCCGAAATTATTTCATTATTATTATGTATGTTTCTTTGACAGCATATGCGTTTTTAAAAGGCTGACTTGATTTAACCTGTATTGCTATATTATTACGTATGCCTCTTTGATAGCATATACATTTTAAAAAGGCTGACCTGCTTTTACCAATATTGTTTTATTATTATGTATGCTTCTTTGAAAACAGATTCGTTTTTAAAATGCTGACGAAGAACTAGAGGAGTCTCGAAATTGTTTCAAACTGGTTTAAACTGGTTATTGACTTAAATTAATTAAGATAAATAATGACTTAAAAATAATAATGTTCTCAGATGATAACTTGAAATTTGCGATCGAAAATTTCATTTCCTTTTTTTTCATATTTATTATTTACTTATTTTCGATAGATTTTTTCCATATTAATATTATATAAGTATATATGTGGTGACTTTTGTTTTAATGTAATGACAAAGAATGCTCATTAAATTATTGTCGTTCCATTATCAAATCTTTATTAAAAGAATTTTTGATGCAATTAAAAACTGAGATTGCATGCTGAAATTTGTTATACATTATTCGTTTTAACATTTTTGGTCTTATTATTAAAATAGATCTTTTTTTAATTGACCTAGCCCAGAATTTTATCGCAAACAACCGAAATACATAACTAAGATGGCTATGTTATATATAAGGATATGGGTATGTTATATATAAGATCATAATCTGAAAATCGCCATATAAACCCAGTGGCCGCAAAAATAAACTATCTGAAAAATGCATTTCTGTGTTCAATAGTTTTATTTATTTTATAGATTGCGAAATGATTTGGAAATTTGATTATAAATAATTATCAAAAATATTAAATTGAAGGTTATAAAAATATTAAATTGAAGATCATCAAAAATAAAATTATTAAAATCAAATTACACATTAATATGGATTTATTTTATATAAAATAATTATCAAATAATATTTATATCAAATTTCGTTTTTAATGAATTTAAAAATACGTTGGAATTAAAACTACCATCTTAAAAACTTCCTAATAATCTATATTATTTAATCATGTGAAAAACGTTTATCTTTAATAGAATTAAAATGCAATATTTACTAAAATATATCATCACAAAATATTTTTTCTAAAATTTGCGATATATTTTTAAAAAAATCAAATGGGATATTATATTGATTTAAATTGAGTTTGATAGTCTATAGATATCATCGCTGTTAACTCCTTTAAAACTACCTTCATCCGAGAATTCTTATAATTTAGAGATTATATTTTGTGTACATGTATATACATATAATTCAATAAGTCATGAAATGAAATAGGGATATTTGAATTTATACTGTTTCTTGGCGAATATTTTCGAAAATTGATTCCGATACGTTCGAATTCATAGTCACTTCTAAATCCGTGAAAACAGCGAAGAATTTGACATCTGCCATACTAGACTTTAAAATTAATGTTCCAGTGGGAATTCGATACCCTCTTCGGATTTTTGATTTTTTTTATTGAGTAAAGAGGTACTTTGAGAAAGGGTTCCGTATAGATTTTCCATGAAATCTCAATTACTGAACTATTTGCAGATAAAAGAAAAGAAGAGAAATGTCACAGATATCGATCTGTCGATTTCCTGGGAAATTTCTTTTTTTTCTTTCTTTCTGACATATCTTTAACTACTAAATAATTAGATGAAAACCTGTTTTTCCATCTGTTGCAAATCTGCAGAATACTTAAAACTACATCAGAAATGATATATCTTTGATGCTATATATTTTTCTTCGGGAAATACTAAGAATACGTTTGTTTGTTTCATAGGCGATTTCAGAAATTCCGAAGAAAGTTCCTGAGTGACAAGAAATTCTTCTCTGCCATTTTTTTATCTTTACATTTTTATATTTTATAAATCAGAAATAAAATTAAATGTAAGAAACATTTAAAATTTATAAACTTGTTTATTCATATTGGTTATATAGATTGCCATTTTAAAGGATAAAATTGTTCCACATTAACAAATGCTACTTGTTCTTTTTTAATTATGAAATTTGAACGTCATTACAATACATAGAAAAGATATATAAAAATATATATTCTTTTTCTTTTTTCCTTTTCTGCATGGGCTTAGCATTAAATCTACAATCATTCTAAAGAATCAGAATTTTTTTCTAAAGAATTTCGAAAATAGAATATGAATATTTAATTAAATATAAAATAAATTGTTCTGAATGAGCATACGAAATAATTTAGCTCTTTCTGATTCTTTTTCTTTTTGATGTCTATTCGTAAATAATCTAAAGAAAATGTGAAATATGCATTCAAAATTCCGACATTCAATATTTTTGTCAGTTAAGAAGTCTTTAGTGTTAGCATTAGCGTTATTCCTTGAAACACTTAATGAAACTAATAACTCTTAATGAAAAACTTAATGGAAATGTCCCGAAAACTGGAAACCAATTAATTCTGATGAATATAAAAAAAAATGTGTTTAATGCTCAGATTTGAAAATGAACCTATATTCTCGGGAAACAAGAGAAAACTCATTGAGAAAGATCTAAGTAAGTTATGAACGAATTATGAAATAAATAAAATTGCATCAATACTCCAATTGTAAGTACATTTTTTACTGTATATTTATATGTGATTTTTACGCTATTTATTTATTTCTAGGTAGTTAAAACTGTTTCATGGCTTATCTCTAAACCATTTCGCCCCAGCGACATCTGAAATTCTCTTCCTGAAAGTTGCCTAACTGTAAAACCACTATTTGGCGAGATCTATATTATTAAGGAAAAAACACTTTTACAGCCTTTTACTTTAAAGATTCGGAGGGCAGTATTTTCCGGCCACTAAATTTTAATCATCACACCCTTATTACCATAACAAAGGCCACTACACAGCTACAAAAATATTAAAGGAATTATTTGGTAGCAATTTTTTTTGTAAGAGAAAAAGAAACGTTTCTAAAACAATAACAAAACAACACACAATTACTAATGATTTGTGTTTATCGGATTCGATTGTCAAATGGCTCTATACCCTCCCTGTTTAGCATCTCCACCTAAACAACTAATTCGCACTTAGAAAAAAAAATGTGAGCCACATTTTTCACCTGAATAGGTCAATTGTTCGAAACAATTCACACCTGAAGATGCCCCATTGAACCATTACCAATACTCCTACGTTTTTTTCAAGAGCGAGCATCCTGAGCCGAAATGCTAATGTATCGTTCGTTCCTAGGTGAACTTAGGCGTCTGTTAGTAAACAACCTTGGCGGCCATGACCCCCAAAAATAATCGGAAGAAGAATCTGTAGCGAGAGCATCGCAAAGAAGGGGGGAACTACATGCGGAGAAAAAAAAATTATTTTTTAGCATTGACCTTCCGTCGCTCGGTCACGTGACGCCATGTCAACGACCAACGGCAGCAGCCGAAATCTTGCCATTGGTCGTGACGTCACAGCCGGCGGGAGGGCATAAACGTCAGGTAAAAGAGTGACCACGGGTCAATTTAAGAGAGGTGCTTGGATGAGCAAGGTATTTTCCAGTGGGTCCTAGGAGCTCAGAGGGAACGGTGAATTGATGACACAAGAGAGCTTTCTGTGAAAATTGTCATCTTTTAAAAGAATTGCTCATATTCGGAGGTTAGTATTATTCTTCGATCTTGAAAATTTCAATTCGGAAACATTCTTTATTTTCTTAAGAGATTTCGGAAATTTATATTTCATTCTTTAACGATATATTTGAAAAACGAAATTTCTCAAATCGTTATAAAATTTATTATTATCGTATTCTGTTGCAAGAAATTTTAAAATCTTGATGTGATTTTTATATACTTCTAATTATTAAAACTGTACAATCTATATGAATTTGTAATAAGTAAAAATGAAATTATTTTTTAAATAGCTAAAAAGACTATTTTTGAATGAATCATTTCACGAAATCCATAACCTAAAGCAATTTTTAAATAAATATTCGATATTAGCAAGTACATATTTTTGAAATAAACATTAAATTTAAAATGATATTCATGATAATTATGATTTTAATTAGATGTAAAGCTTTTTTAAATAAAAATATTTTTAATAAAGAAATAAAATGTAAAATCTATTTCATGGCATTATTCGATATTTTTATTTTTATTTCCTGTTACTTTATTTCGTGCTATCGTTTTACTCTCCTTTTAAAATTAAAACAAAATGATTTTTTTGAGCTAATGAAATATAAAGTTGCATGGTATTTCTTATTTGAAAAATGTTGATGTATAAAAAGTTAAGTTTGTATATAAAGCATATATAAATTTATTTTAAATTAATAGTTAATGTTTTTGGTTACTGTAGCCTTTTGTAAGGTTTTTGTTCGCATAATTTAGATTAATTATTATCTCAATTTTTTTCAAAATTCTTGTCTTCTTATAAATTGGAAGTTAATAAAAAATATTAGTATTTTCCAATTCAGATAATGTAGTTTTAATAAATTAGCCCCAAAAATTTTATAAAAATCTATTTCAAGAAAATGGTTGCTATTTCAAAGTGTGTCAAAACTTGTTAAACATTTTTTATATTTTTCTCCGGCTTATAAGTACATTCATACCGTTTAAGTGATACTAGTATTTTTAATATTTCTATGCTACATTTATATATAAGAAAGAATTTATATAATAAAATAAATAATTCCTACCTTGTTTTTTTTTAAAAACAAAAGTGTATCACAATTTTCGATGAATAATACATTGATATTTTCTGCTCAGAATATTTTTTTTACTCTACAAAGATCAATCTAAACCTATATTTGCACGATTTGTAGATTAAAAACTATGGCAATTATTTTATTAATAAAACCAAGGAAAAACTTGCAACTTTCAGAATCTTATTACTTTATAAAAAAACGTTTTTTTTCAATATTAATAATTTTATTTTATTTAAAAAATTTCCAATGAAATTTATCTCTTCAATAACTTATTTTTACCATGGAAATATTATTATGCATAGAAAATATTTTTCGTGGTTATTATAAATCAATAAATAATTAAAATGCCTTTATTAAATCAATTATAAATTAAAATAACAACGAATTTTTTTTATCTATATACATTTTTTAATTATGATCAGGCTAAAAAATCATTACAATATATAAGGAAATATTAAATTCGAAATAGAGAGAAACGTGAAGAACATTTTAATTCTTCAACCTTCAAAAGAATCAGTTAAAATTCATTTTCTTTTTTCCGAAACAATGAAAAAAAGAAGTTTATTATTTATTTAACAAAGACCTCCCACTTCCTATTCAATGCAAATACAGTGTTTTCAGTTTTCATCGAGAAACTTTTTCATGTCAAAGTTGATACATAATAATACGTTGAGGAGAATAATAATAAAAAAACACCGTTTTCTTCCGTTAACTAAAAGGCACTCAACTAAATAACCGAGAGAGCAACCACAGCAAGAAGCTAAAACAAGATCCTTAATCATTTGATTAATCCCAGGTCCACTAACTGATACGGAAAACCTTTCATTATCGGTGAGAGGATGCAAGAATGCATAGCCACTTTCCCCGTAAATTAAGGCCAAGAAAGGTTAAACGATAATACACCGAAAGCCTGTCATTATTCTGGAGAAATGCTCGCTCATGCGAGGAGATAAAAAAAAAAGAAGAAAATTCTTTCTTTCCTGCTCATCCCCTTTCACTTTTCTTCAGCCTTGGAATTTTCTGTCGGACTTGCAGGTGCGACTACCAACCGGGGCGAGGGAGAAAGCTGCTGAAATAATCTTCACGAGAGTGGATTAAACCCACTTCACGCACTTTTTGGTGTTCGAGGTCTGTTGTTGTCGACGTCATGCAGGGATTGGGGTGGTGGGGTCATGTCAAGGTCTTCAATTGTTAAGGTCGAGGATAAATGGTAAACATAGTTGCAAATATCGATGGGTCAATTAAGAAAAGGCTTAATTTATATGATTTTTTTTTGTAGCTAAAGGACTTTCGTTTTTCACTTAAATGTATAATACGTAAAAAAAATTTTTTTTTTTGGGGGGGGGGTATTACTAGATTTGCATTTAGATAGGATTTTAATGTTCCATTCATTCAAAACAACATATTTCCAATTTGTACAAGTAATCTTTCTACGAATGAGGGAAACTGCATTTGAAAATTTAACATTTGGAATGATAATTAAAATAGTTTTTACCATTCTTTCATACAAACAAATTTTTTTCCTTTGTATATATGTTTTTAATGTTTGTTAAAAAATTTAAATGAAGGTAATATGCTTTTTTTTACATAGTTACGTGATCATTTATTTTGATTTTAAAAACTTTTATTACATTTTTTAGGTATTATAATTATTTTCAGGGTATATTTAACTATAAGTTAATAAAAAATAAAATATATCTCAGTATAAATTCCTTATTCATTGAATGCTTGATTTTAAAGAATTTTTTCAAATAAATGTTTAAAAATATATATAGTTAACCTCAAATGAAATGAGTTCTTTTACAAAATATTTAAGAAGTAGATATCTTCCTAAATTTAAAGATTAAAATATTATAATTAGTTAAAAAGAAAATAATAAGAAATCGTATAAATGCAAATTTATATTTATATGATTTATATTCAAAATTACATTTATAATTTCTAAAGACTTAATTTAAAGACAACTATGAATTGAATGTATGATGATTCAACTATTGAATTACATTAGGAATTTTAATCATTCTTAAATAAAATTAATTTAAAGGGTTTAAATTTTTATTTTCAGATTTTATTTTTCAGAAATTATTTTTTTTATTGTAAACCACCGAACTCAATAATTCTTGACAAAATTAAAATGTACTATCATATTTATGGATTTCATATTACAGATTCAAGTTTTCTTTTTAATAAATATGGATCTAAATAAAATCATTTTGATTTTGATTGATGGAAAAAATACTTTTTAAGTTTAATTAGTCTTTAACGCTTTAATTGTTTTGCTCTTTCTGAGCAATTAAATGACATCTCCTACTTCGGTTATGAGCTATTCTATTGATTCAGTTACATATTTTTGGAATTCTTTAGAATTTGTTGTTTAGCGTCATTTGCATAAAGAATAATAATGTATGAAGGATTTAATTTTAGATTAAAATTTTAAAAAGGTTATAATTCTGCACATGCATGATACACGATCTCGCCGGTTAAGGGGTTATTAGAAATCACACTTAATGGATGATAATATTATTTAATCGATGTGAGTGGTCTCCCCGCTCACATACACGTAGCTCACATACACGCTATAAACTTGCTCACATACACGCTAATAAAGAAAGTTATTCCAAGAAACTCCTTGGATAGCATTGGCGTACAATAGTTACAAAATATTTACCTTTGGCAATGAATTTAGTACTTTTTTATTGAATCTGTAATGTCACCTTTGGCGAGCTGTTTGGTGAATCTTTGGCATACGATTAATGATATCCGAATATCGAATTTGTTGCTGTTCTTGTTTCTAATGGCACTTGCCATGGACAAATTCACTGATACATCAGCGAATCAAAGACAAATTAGTGTCTCTTGTTTTTGAAATAGCGCCAACTATGGCTATAAGTACGACTTAGCTACTCCACTCGTCACATTCGCTTTCATAGTCCCTTTTTACAGGCGGACACAGTCACACACCTCACAGATAGAAAACAGAAGAAGATTAATCATGCCCAAAACCGGGACTCAAACTGGGGACGCCTAGGCTGAGAAGACAAATCATTTGTGTTTTAGAGATATTTTTTTCAACCGACTGAAACTAAATTTTGACACAAAACTACACTTGCAGCCACATAATCTGATAGTAAATGTTATATATTATGTTTTTTTAAATGTTATTTTACATAGACGTTTATTAAGTTATTTTACATACACATATATTACATTTTTGAACTATCACATGCAGTTGTTTCTGCAAGTACAGACCTAGAGACGACCAACCACTTGTTGGATTTGGCTTCCATTTTAATAGATTCTAGAGCATAGATGTCAGTTATATATATCGAAATTTGTCCGTTTAGTTCTCTTTGTTTTGTAGTTATTATAATAGATTTTATTCGAGTGTCAAGGCATACAAAATTCCTGTTAGCGAATCTTATTCAAAATTTGAGAGAAAACTACAAATTTAGTATAAATACATTATACCAAACTCCATATGTCTAGCTCAGAGCGCTTTTAAGTTATTACTACAAATTCTCTATACTACGTATACGAGAAAGTAAAAAATCATCTTATAATTCTACTACTCTTATCCTTCTGATTAATTGAAAGTCATCATCAGTAGAAATGACAATTAAAAAAAGATATTATTTTCAAAATAGAGGATTAGCATAGAGAGATAGAGGATAGTCGATTAAGCGAATCTTTTTGAATTAATTTGCTTTTTTTTTCTTCTTTTAACATGGTTAATGGAACATGGAAGATAAAGAGTTGCTGACAAGAAGTTGAATGAAAAAGAAACTTATCGAGCATACTCACTTAATCGAGTCGATAAAATTTCCATTGTGATTTTGCAAAATAAAACAATGGACTCGCTCTCTCGATTTAGCATAATTTACATTTTTGCGAACCAACATTGGGAACATATTCTTTCGTAAAGATTTCAAAACTTGCATCGACTTGTGTGCAAGTTCTCAACCACGAAAACCTTGATTTATAATGATATATTCAGAATTGCCTAAGTCATGAAGTAATTATATGTCTATCGTAATTTTAGTTTATGCAAGTGTGTCGAAATAGAGAGACTTCTTAAAAGTAAACGAACTTCACATTTTACTACTATAACCCTTCCTTGCGAGAGCTATTTGCTCATCACATTCGCGTGTTTAATTTTCTATCGGATCTTGATTGAAAAGAAGTTTTTTAAACTCATTCAGTATCGATATTTTTTTTTTCATTTTCAAACCGGTATGTATTTTTTATGCATTTAAAAATAATTACCATCTTAATTTAGTATTAATATAATTATTATCAAAATTCTTTCTAACAATTTAATATCAAAGACTATATTGCTTTTCCAGACTAAGCTAACCTAAAAGACACTTTGAATTTTTCTAATTTCAAACCATTATAGCCGGCTAATTATTTATTCATATATGGTGTTTTAACAGAGAATATAAAAATTGTTATTCACTGAATAAGAAAAATAATGATAAATCTAACAGAGCATTAGATATAATAAAATAATCTCTTTAAAAAAACAAAGCTAATAATAAATTCAAAAATTTAGGGATTCGTTTCAAATGTTTTTATTTGGACGATATTTTTTCCAAGTTAAGAATAAAAATATTTGCTTTAATTCGAAAATAACTTGACTTTTTAAAATTCAAAAGCATGTTGCTTCGTGACATTTTCTACTACGCCATTAAAATTGAAGTTTCTACTTTTGGAATTTCAAATAGATAACTGTTCATTTAAATCGCCTTAATTTCTAAACTTTGAAAATTTCCGTAGGAACTATGAATTATCTAAATATCAATGCGTGGTGAGATAAGACTAAGATTAGATGATTTAAGGCTTAATTTTCGTTAGTTATATATTTCTAAATTAAAATAATCAGCTTAAATTTAATAAAGCTCTCCTCAATTCAAAATTCTGTAACTTCCTTCAAACAGTTTAGAATTAAAGCAAAAAAAAAAAAAAAAAACATATCGTGAAACAATTTTTTGACCATATTTGAAATGCAGACGATTTCGAGTCGGTTTCGTTCTACACGTGATATTTCTGTAACAATTCCACAGGAAGAGAGAAAAAAAGTCGTTTGCATGCGTTGTTTCCTGCATTCGAGATAAGGGTGGATTCGAAAGGGTTGGAGGGCTGCATTCGGAACGGAATGCGGAGTTCTCGACGGGCGGCGTGTTTATTCACCTGCTCCGACCTTTTGCGAACTGGTTAATTTCATCGAAGAAATATTTCGGCTTCTCGACGTGACGCAACATATATGTCACTCTAAAATGAGTCAACAACTCACTTTTCTCTACGCGGCTTGCTGAAACGCGTTACGCAATTAGGATGTTTTCTTAACATCAGGTGTTTGACCCGCTCGCGTAAAATCCTGCAAGAAACCACAAATATGCATCATTAGCTACGTTAAGATCGGTTATTTCATTAAAATGGCCTCATTAATAAATTGAAATTAGTTGGTTAACGATTTTTTTTCGGAATAAGGTAAATTTGATTGCCCCCTTTTTTAAATCAGGGGTTCTCAAACTTTTTGACATTGCGACCCCCTTTTTAGACTAATTATTTTGGTGCCCCCCCCAAAGTTTTAACTCTGTATAAAGTTTAGACAGAGATTTTGAAAATTTTACATGTACTCAAGAGTTTGTAGATTATGTGTCCGGTATTGGTACCACATTTCTTGAAACTTCTTCTTTTTACTAGTATCATCTCATCTCAAAACTTTGATTGAACAGTTTACAGATTACATTCTAATTAAGGATATGAGTGGGGTTGTGTGGATAGTCAATTCGTTCAGTGAGCAAGCCGTAACAAAAGCTGAGCTAAGTGTCCTTCATCATGATCAACTGATAGAGATTTCAAGTGATCAGTCAGCTAAAAAAATTTTTTACAAAGCTTATATTGACACATTTTGGATACATATTAAAAAGGAATACCCAGAACTGTCCGCAACAGCATTAAAGACTTTGATTCCATTTTCTACATATTACAGCTGTGAACAAGGATTCTCCATGATAAATTTAAAAACAGAATCAAGAATTCGTTTGACGCTGGAAAATGACATTGTTTTGTGTGTTACAAATCTCATTTCAGACATTAATAAATCAGCTAATCCCAAACAAGCTCATGTATCCCATTAACTAATAGAACACAAAAACCAACTTGTATTCGTATTAAAAGTTTTAAGTCTTCTATTTTTTAATGAAAACTCTAGCAATAAACTAATTTTCTATAAACTTTTCTTCCACATCTCATGATCCCTCCCTGGGGGTCGCGACCCACCTTTTGAGAACCCCTTTTTTAAATCATATAAATTATTCAGAATTCAGCCTCAAAACTTCGTAATATTTAGTTTAATGTTATTTCTTTTTACAACATTAAAAGATTATAAAGAATAGTTATGAATTACCTTCATTTCAATTATATTATAAACTAATAGTTAGCTTATAAATAATTTAGTGCTATTAAACATAAATATTATATTGCTCATATTTTTTCCTATTTCAAAGAAGTATGATTTTTTTTACAATTATATGTATTTTCGTTTGACATTCATATGTGGAATTACCAAAACAATATTATCAACTGGAACTTATTTTTAAAAAATAATTATCTTTCAATTTAATAGTTTACGTAATGTCGATTATTCTAGATATGTTTCGCACTTTATTTAAATGGTGAAAGGCAGAATTTCTTTTATTCATCCTATCATTTATTGGCCTAAAATAATATCAAAGATGCATTTAAACTGATAAATTAGCAAATGCATAATACATAATTAGCATATACATAATGAAAAACATAATTCTTGGAATATATAACCTAAAATGGGTTCATTTACTTTTATATAACAAATTAATTCATCTTATTAGAGAATAAAAAAGTATTAAAAAATAAATAGAAATGCGTAAGTAAATCAGAAAAATTTAAATTAGGAAAGAAAAAGGAATACTAATTAGAATTAGTAAAACTATCGAGTAAAGAATTATTTTAAAGTGTGAATTCTACTTACATAAAAAAGTAAAATTCCCTAAATATTCAGAACTATGGATATTTTAGTTCAAAATAAAAAAATACTTCATATATGCTTGAAATAATCATTTGAAACTTTAAATCCCCGTTTGGAAAATATTTTAATTTCTTGAAAAAAAATTCTTATACTAAAAAGAAACCTATAAAATTTTCATTCTATTAAATCACTCCATTCTTTTTTTTTCTAAATTATTATATAAAAATGTTATATCCCACGTATGCATTTTTGAAATTAATTTTACTAAAAGATAAATATTGATAAATTCTTCATAAAAAAAATCTTTTAATCAGCAAGAGCAAAATGGTTTATTATTTTACATCAAGGAACAAAATGCTCAATTATAAAATTAATAGATAATTACTAAATCATAATTATCTTTTCTTTCTTTTTTATTTCACACTTTTCTTCTGCATATTATTCTAACGCTTTAAGTCATTTCTAAATATAGAAAACGTTTTCGAGACATTTTTCACTCAGGAATCATCTACTAATCTGCCTGTAATAGCATCTTAAATGCCTCGAATTTGACAATTAAAGATTTTATGCCTTCAAGGCTGTGTAAATGCATGTTCCATTAAATGTGATTTTCGTGTAAATTACTATTTGATGACACTACGCTGCTAATACATCCTGATGAATCATCATGAGCGGGACATTTCAATTAGTCACACTAAAATGGTTTATGTTACATAATAGCTCAATGATCATGAAAGCAAGCATTTCAGAATATAGTATGTCCATGCAAACTTAGAAAAAAAAGCACGTTGGACCGAGCCCAAAATAATTTAGCTATATGATCATAGCGCTTTTTTGAAATATTTTGAAGATATGGAAGATATGAGCCTAAGGTGTAGTTATCCTTGAAAACAAAATAAAGATAAAATTCCTATATTATTGCGTTTCTTACAAATTTTGCTTTATAATTGTTAATGATTTCAAAAATCACATTGAATGGGTTTTCATATCTTATAGACTATTTAAGTGATAATTTACAATTTTTTTAAATAAAAAATAGCCATATGAAATCTTAAGAATAGTCAATAAACGTTGAAATAAAACCGCATTACTCAAATTAAACGATAATTATGTTACCCATAATTACTACCCTAACACTGAATGCTTATTTCAATTTTTCAATTATTTATTTTAAGTTAGCAAACAACTAAACATTTCCGTGGTATTCTCCCCTCATCCTTTTTTTATTGCCTTTAATTTCTGAAAATCTCTCTATAACAGAATCTGCATTTCTTCGGGTTATTTTTTTATAAATAACTTTCAATAAAAGTAAGGTTTTTTAATACTTTAGAAGTGAGCCGAGGTTAAAACTGAAGTGTTACAATTTCTATTTATTTCCAAAAAAATTCAAAACTGAAAGGTTCTAGAATATTTTCCGGCAAATTCACTGAAATTAATAGAAATTAAAATTATATTCTTGTCAATAAGTAGAAATTCATTTTAACTTTTTAAAAATTCATTAGTCGACTTTAAAAAATTTATCAATTTATCGTAAGTTTTAAAATTATCGATTTTTGTAATGAAATCTAACACAATATACAAATCACTTATAAAAAAGCATGTAAGAAAATTCAAAATCAGCACTAAAGATATTTAAAAGAACTATATTTACATATTAATTTAAAATTCTATGAATTAGAAAAATTTGTGCATTATCTATAAAAATACAAGAGACAAATAATTGTGATTTATAAAAAAATTAAGTTATAAAGAGTTTTCCAAAAAATCAATCCTTATATAAGCGGTAAATTAAAAGGAAAATTATCTTACAGAATAATTCCTTTCTAATATTTTTTAGATAATTTCTAGTCTAAAATTGTGGCCAAATTTTAAATATCAGGCATCACTAAATTACAAAAATACTCAATGAATTCATACAAACCTTGAAACTATAAAGAAAATATGAAATCACTGATAATCTTGCATATGTAATGAAATGATTAAGAATTTTAATTGTTGATACTAAGAAACTTATTAGTTTTCACTTGTTCAATTTATAGGAGAACATTACGTACCTTATTTGTTAAAAAATTAATTGTTAATGAAATATAAACTCAAAAGACATAGTCACTTTAATATGAGTAAATTATGGTTCCAAAATCTGCCCAACATATTGGTAAAAGTTTTGAAATTATTATTATGCCGATAATAAAAATCATATTTTAAGTATTTTTCACAAAATTACTTACTGAAATACGCAGAAAAAAATTGAAAAAAAACACGCGATTTTAAAATAATGGTTCTATATTAATAGAACTTTAAAAAATCAATTGCAAGTAATAAACAAATTTATACTAATCGTAATTCCTTTTTGTAAAAAAAAGAATTTACTGAAATTTTAAAACAATGTGTAAATAAATAAAGAAATTACAATTCATTTTTGTTCCAAAAAAAGTAGAGGCAGCTGATAATCGCGAATGAAACTTTTAATATTGTATATACATAGAATCTTTCAATAGCTAAATACAATAATTATATCTGATTAGAATAATTGTATCGCAAAATTTTGCATTTTCAAAATATTTATTGTAATAATAATAACCTTTTCATTGCCAGTTTTTAAGAAATATAAATAATTAAATAATTATATATGAAGCAATTAAGAATTCTTTATTAAAATTCAGTCAAACAGAAATTCACTCTATGAAACATGAAACTGAACATGCAATTTTCTATAAATATATTGTTAAAAGAATAAAATAACGGCTAAAATTCGATACAAAAGTTGAACTCACCAATCTTAACGTCCAGTCCCTTATGTAGACCACAGCTCTTCTGAAGTTGGTCAAAAAAGTATTCCGTTTAAAATCGTCTGCCCTCATTTCCGAGTCTGGCCTCGTTTTCAAAAGCGTAATTTATTTTCACCATTTTTTCCTTTTATTATATATCTTCCCTTGTTGAAAGTAAAAACAGGTTTTGAAAAAGAATTCTGAGCAAAAACAGAAAAACTCTTTCAACAGAATGCAGCAATGTCAGAAAAATCGATATAACATTTTTCACAAAAAGTATCGCATCGATTTTTTTCAGGAAATAAAATCTGATATACAGTTACTTTGATATTTATTCTTTTGGCTTGTAGCTTTTTATTTAAAAGTTGAAAACAATAATTTTAGATTTAGAAATAACTCTTACTTCTGCTATAAATATCATGTATATTATTGTAGTTTACACAGTTGTTGGAACAGTAAAAAAATTATTTATTTATTTGCATAAAAATATTGAAATGGTTAACTTTGTAGTTATTTTTTACTCTCTATTTAAGCTCAGTACTTTTAACAATTTTTAAATACATTAAGTTTCTATTTATTTTTAGTAAATTTTTAAAAAATTAATATAAGATTTCAGATAATTTATAACTAAAGAAAGAATTTTAAATGGAGACAAAACAAAGATGTTGAAAAAAATCTTAATGTTCGCCATAAAATATTAAATTGTACTGCATATTAATCATAAAATATGAAGTTGCGATTATGAAATTTTTTTTACCTAGTATGTTGTGCAGTTATACATAATTTTTTTAAATTGTACTCCGCTATTTTCTTAAATTACAACAAAATTACGAATGCCACTATCAATTGAAATATGTTTAATTGTTTGTAGTATCCTAAAAATATTTAATTCGTTAATCCTTTATTTATCGAATTATTTTGCCATTAATTTTTCAATTTGATTTTTGAGTCATTAGTTAAGTCTTGTTACAAAATAAGCCCTCAAAATACAGTGATTTTTTAATTAATTAAAATGTCTAGATAAATTTAATTTATAATTAATGAAAGATTTTTAATTTCTGCTTTTAGCTGATACCTAGGGTCAGCTATCAGAGCTAACTTTTCTTATTTTTTGAAAACCGTTAAAAAAATCAGTAATAATATAAAGATATCAGTCTCAATTTAAAAGTACTTTTAAGAACTATTGGTTTATAAAGGGTTAAATAAAAGGCTTTTTATAAAACTTAAATTTTTTAAAGCAATTCAGGCGAAACGTTTGTGTGAATATTATGAATAGCTTATTAAAAACTGAAAAAATTATTATTCACTCGAATAATTAAATACAAGTAATTTGAAATGTAAAATTTAAATTATCTTTCTCTTTTTTTAAAATTCCTTTTAATCATAGTATTAGTATACTTTTTGTATATGTGTCTGTAAGTATTTGCTGAATGCATACATGTAAATGCGTTTAAAATTTTTTTCACTCTTGTTTGAAGACAGAAAATTCGATTGAGAATTTTCGTTATTAAATCTATTATATGCTGTGATTACAGAAACGGAAACATAACCTCGGTTATTAAAAGCAATTACATTAATTATAAATCTTTCTAAATCTTAATTACTGAAAATTTGATTTATTCAATGATACATCCCTTCTACATTATACAATATTATACAGGAATAAACATGAATGATACCGTGGTTATTAAAGGTCATGTTCATTTAATTAGAAAAGCATGTTCAGAACAGTCTAAATTATCGAAATGAATAAGGACCGCACAACATAATGCAGCCATTTCTCCACACGATATTGGCGGTGAATTTTAAAAATTAAAGTAATTGCGCGAGATAAGGAATCATTATGAGATCGTTTCGAAATGCGTGGCGCCAAATTGGGTGCCAATGAAGGGTTATTTGCTGAATTATTGCCCGCGGTTTAGAAAGTTCGTTCAACCGTAATCACCTGTTGATGTTTCTTTTTCACTTCCTTCTTGCGTTAGTTACCTTTCGCTTTTCTGAAGACGTCTCTGTCACGAACACGGGCGAGATTAATAAGTGTATAAAAACAATTTGATTAATCGTCGATTATTTCTTATAGCTCACATTCCTGGCTCGTTTGGTGTCATTGTGTTGGATAATGACCAGGAAGTTGCTTTGTTACAAAATAAGATGAAGATGCCGATAAAGTTTCTTCTCATGAGATATTTTGTACATGAATGGTTTTTTTTAATATTTATTTATTCTGCTGGCATCAAGGCTGAGTCCATTTTAAGTTTGCCTCTGGCGGTCATCCGAAAGAAGTATTAAAATATTTTCTTTCATTATATAAATATCGGATAACATAAACACCTTTGTTTACTATTAAATACAATGTGGTTATAAGTAAACTTACCGTACAAACAACAACGCAAATGAATGAATGGATAGCAACAAAGTTTGGTATATAGACTAGAAGTACCCCAATTGCACGTGACATAGCATCCAAGAAGAAAAATTAGCTTTAAACTTAAAACTAGCCTCCATCCGATATGACAGGGGCATGTTACGCAACACCAAAAGAAACACATAAAAATATGTTTAAAAATTATCAAAAATAGCTACAAATTTTTATAGCACACCTTCACAAATATTTAGAGCGTTAGAAAGGTAAAAATATGATATGTCCGTAGACAAAATACAGGCGATCATTTCGAGGTTGATTTCCTTCTTTTCGGCATAATGAGATTTGATTGATTGATTGATTGGTTTCAAATCTTGGGACTTATAGCTGCTAAACTGAGATTTGAATTGCTCTTTAAAATCATACGTAAACGAAGAACTGTATCGCATATGCATACCACAGCTCTTGCTATTTACGCATGCTTTGTTTGAGGTTTTCTGGGATAAGTTAAAATGGCAAATATACAACTCCCCTTTTTATTTTTATATGACTTAAATGCACTAAAACTTTCCCCAATAAATGCTCTACAAAATGATATAAATATATCCGATATTCGTTACCTATTTCTCGAGTTTTTGTGGTTCCAACACACAGACAGTTTCAGAAGACTTTATTTTATACTATGTATAGAAATGCGGGCACAAAATTTCGAAAAAAAAATAACTTTATTTTTTTTTCAAAAATGAATAAATATTACAAATTCCTGTTTAGTAAAACAGTCGTGAAAATGCATAAAATTTATATTTTCATCAAGTTATTCTACAACTTTTAACCTGTTATGAGGTAAAGAATAGATTTCTTAGGATTCATCTTTAGAAATATGAAAAACTGGAAGTAAGACCTCTTTCCAATTTTTATTTAAAAACACAGGAAATTTCGATGCTATTAATTACAAAACTGAAAACTCATAAAGATCGCAGCTACATCCACTTTACATTTGCATATTTTATGATTGAAAGGAAGTACCGGGTGGTTATAATTAAACTTCCTCTATCAATAGTATCCTATAACGGGTGAACAGATTGAACGACATTTGGTATATAAACTATGCACAAAAAGCGCTCTTGAAATTTCGAAAGAAAAAAAATAGCTCCAATATGTCCACCGTTTCTGCGCCTTTTCTGAACAGACATTAAATTTAACACAATAAATACCTAAAGCGGAATACAGAAACAATACAAAACAAAATTATGAGCAATAAAATGAAAAGACTGGAAACTCCATAACGCTTCAGGTGCAAAGCATCATAACTGATTAGTCCCGATCTGCTGTTCCACGCATTGTCCATTGATTTGAAATTCTGCCGGTGAAAGAGGGTAGTAACATGGTGCATCTTTTACTACATCTTTCTGTACGCTATTAATAACTGCTCATCTTGTGCATAGTTTGTTCTTGCTTCTGCTAATTGAACTCTTTTTTTCAGACAGCGTACTGTTATTTTTTCCCTTACATTTATTACCTATCGACGACAAGGTGATCAGAAACTATTCAAGAAATTCCTAATATTGTCCCTGTATTCTATTTTGGTTGTTTATTGTGTTAAATTTAATATTTTTCCAGAAAAAGCATCCTCTGGTGGACATTTTGCAACTAATTTTTTTTCCATCGAAATTCTATGAGCACATCTCATGTATAGTCTATATACCAAATTTTGTGGCAATCTTTTTAAATATTTGAGTTGTAGTATGCTATTTGTAGAGTAAATATAATTATAATTGTCGAGTACTTCCTTTCAATAATAAAAAGTGTAAATGTAAAATGCAATCTTTATGAGATTTCAGTTTTGTAATTAATAGCATCGAGATTTTCTGTATTTTTAAATAAAAATTGGAAAGAGGACTTACCTGCAGTTTTTCCTATTCCTAAAATCGAAGGCTAAGAAATCTATACTTTCATCATAACTGGTTAAGAGTTATAGAATAGGTAACAAGATAAAAAATAAAAATTTGTATGAAATTTGATAGCTGTTTTCCTAAACAGGAATTTATAATATTTATTCATTATTTTAAAAAATTAAGTGTCGTATCCAATTTCCTTAATGAATTGTTTTATTTATTATAAGATTTTATTTTTCACTATCATTTTGAAAAGAAAGAAGATTAAAAGAAATGAAACACTTCTAATCTGTAATGCGTTATTCCAACTGTTGTAGAAAATTCACGCATTTGCCTTGCCCCCAATCGGCGTAGAACATTTACGCATGTGCAGTGTGTTCTAATCATTGACAACTGTATTTTCATTTTAATGAAAAGTTTTAAAAATACTGTGCATAATACTGTTGTAGTTATCTCAAATTATTTATTTTATAAAATTACGGACTTGATTTGCTTTTTTGCTTTATTTCCGGTACACACGTAAATAAATTGTTTGTAGGTTAGTTGTGTACTTTCCCATGCGAACAAAGTCGCGGGTAAAAGCTAGTAATTAAATATTTCAGAAAGTAATTTTCTCATTATTCATCAAATTTTAGCTCACTGCTACTTTTTCACATTGTACACAGTAATATCACCAAAAAGGATGGAAAGAATTTGAATATTGGTGTTTACGAAGGCTAGCTTCATTCGATGCAAATCAAATATTTCTTTGTGTCATGCATGTCTTCTTTGCAAAAGCACTGTTGTTTATTAACCTCGTACCCTTGCAAAGTAACCTCGTATCCTTTCGAAAAGTAAGACTTAAGTCTTGTTTGTTACAGATAATATACATGCTACCAAACGACACTCGGAAACGATTTACATGCATAATTTATGAATCAGTAGCGCAGAAATAAATACTAAGTTTCTAAGAATCAGATGGAGAAAGCAAGGGTCTTAACAATGGACATTCTATTCTTTATGCCAGCCGACGCAACATTTTTAATACTTGAATAGTGTTTGTTGGATGAAATAGTATCTTTTCGTGTGGATACGAAGCGCAAATCTCGGATAGTTTCTCAACAATGCCAACTATGCCTGGTTAAAAATGTCACGGAATACAATAGCAGTCCATGGATCTGTGGGTATAAATTTTTACTATTTTATGCCTACGGATTCACGTTCTTATTTCACCAACCTATAGATAGAAGATATATGACTGCTATTGAATTGAAGATTAACTGAAAAATAACAGCTATGTGGCAAGAATAAACTATCTTTTTGAAGATATAGGGTAAATAGTTAGCTATGTTTCAAGAATAATCGGTAAAAATAAGTTCAAAATTCAGTTTATTACTATTGGTAGATGTTGATTTTTTCTCTTAAAAAATCCTATTACTGAACAGAAAAGCAAATTTATAGTTGCGCATGGAATATAAGGAAATACCAGATTAGTATTCAAGGAAAATGAAAGTGATATCATAGGAAACATTTGAAGGCAAACGTGTTCTTTCTTTTATCTTCTGGGATGTTTTCATCTTCGAGATGGGTAATGGTCGATTGCGCCTTATTGTGTAGCATAAAACCTTATATACACCTAATCAAAATTCTCTGCCTGATAAACGCTTAGCAAGTTCACTACCCATTGCAGAGTTTGGATCGCACGGCCATGTACATACAGTGGGTAAGTTGCAGTTGAAATCATATCAATGGAAATTAAATGTCATTAGTGAGGTGTTTAATTAAGTTTCAATTTCAATTTCGGATAATATCTGTGAAAGTTTGTAGTTTCCTTGATAATGTAAAAATTTGAAGACCTGTATTATCTTTTCGGATCCATTTTCAAACAATTAAAAAAAATAATTAGTTTCATTAGAGCAAAAATGTTTTTTTTTGTGCTTTTAAACTCATCATAACAAAGAAATATTTCAAAATTTGAAGAGATACTGATTATAATGTCAGAACGTGATATTGTTTTTGGGATGCGGTTTTTGAAGTCAACAAAAATCCGTCGGTGAAAAATAAAAATTTTATTACCTGCACGAGGATGTCAAAAAATCAGCTTTTAAAACAAAATGCATTTACAAAAGCTCTGATTGAAAAAAAATAATGACTACAGCAAATAAAAGCTAGGAAACTGTCATTCTGAGCACACGATTATATGAAATGAAACAAATAGGAAATGTGATAATTTTAAACAATAAATGCGAGACAAAGTTTTTTGGTTCGTTTGCAATACTAAATGGACTCATTCAATGAAACGATTAAAATGAATAAAAAATATAATTTAACTCGCACGAGCACGTGGTGCTTGGCCGTTCAAGAAATGATGTTCTGACATGATTCATTGAAATATGCATAGAAGATTTCATTTTGATCTTTTATTTTTTTACCCATTTTGTTATTACATGCTTTCAATTATCATAATACAAATCCTTTACAGCAAAAGTGCTTATAAATTTTATGTAGTAATCAAATAAATACAAATATATAAATATATATTTGCTTAATTTTTTTATTCTTTTCAAATATAAATAAATGGTCTGTATTGCAAAGAAAATAACAATTAAATGTTGAAAAGCTTTTTCAGGAATTGTGAATTTATTTTCCCTCTAACATGATATCCACATGACTGCAGTTAAAATCTCGGGATGAATAGTTTCGGATTAAAAAACTCAAATCCTTATTAATTCATTGTATATGAAGTATTGTTGTATTGTAAATCTGGTCTTGAAGATTAAATGTTCTGCATCAGTGAGGGATAAAAAGCTATAAAACATTCTGCCATTTCAAGTGTTATTCTCGATGTCTGAGCACAGCTCAAACTGTCGCTATTAATCTCAATAGAGCCCTCTGGTTATTTCAAAACAGAACATTAATATTCTAAACAAATATTTATTAAATATTCTAGAAAATTAATATGCTATCGACTAGCATACTACGGAAAATAAGAAAAGCACATATAAATAAATACAAACCATTTACATCACTTTGAAATGTATGAAATAAAAAAAGAAATTCATTTTAATAATTAAAAAAAGATGAAATTATGTAGATAAAGTATTAAAAAGTGAAAGTAAAACTTGACAAGCTTTCCTTTTCGGTAAAATTATTTTTCAAACCTAATCAACTGAAAACATTTCTACCTCCTTCTGTTCAATCGAACAACAGATGTCGCGACAGATAACATCTGTCAAACTGCCTCCTCGCGAAACTCATCAACTTTCAGAAGTGAAGAAAAAATAAAGAGACAATAATTTTATAAACAGAATGAAGAAAAAATAAGCATAAATGTCATTAAGATATCACTTGTCTAACCGCTAATGAAGTCCAACTCAAAATCATTTCAGATCTTCATTACTTGGTTAAGTGTAAGATAATCGAAATGTCATTCGATTCAAAGACGAATAAAAATAGATTTAATTAATCGATATATTATATTACCTGTTATTAAATAATGAAAGGAAAGAAAGTAAAAGGAATAATTTTGGTATAAACAATTAAGTAATTGTGTTTTCTAACTGAGCGGAGTTTAAATAATTTTTATTTACAGTTTTTTTTTAAGTTAAACGTGGCTAATTAAGAATCTTGATTTTTTTTATAATATGAAGAAAATATTCAATGTATCTGCGCATAATAATAAAATAAATGAAAAAACTTTTCACTAATTTTTATGGCAGTTTATTAAGAATTGCAAAAATTAGACAATGTTTTTGTTATGAATTTTAAAAAAAATTGAAATTCTTTCTATTGTAATTTAATATTTGGAAATAAAAATGTATTTCGAAAAATACTTCTAAAATGAATTTTGCTGAATAGATTTGTGCGAAAAATTTTATTAACGAATAAAAAAGAAAAACTTTTGAAAATACTATGTTTCTCTCAACAGCTTATATTTTTAATAATTTTTTAGTTTCAGTCATTTACAATTTTGGTTTTAAAATGATATATACTAATTACAAAATAATACAGAGCTCCATAACACAGAATTAAATTACTGTTTTTTGAAAATTCTTTAGTAAAAAAATATTTACAATTTTTCAGAATATCATCAAATTGGTATTTTGATTAAATATAATTTTTTTTCAACTCATAGTATAAAAACTATCTTGATTAAATGAAAACCTTTTGAATTTGCCATAATACAGTATTAAAATTCTGAACAATCTCTCTCTCTGTGTGTGTGTGTACGTGCGCGCGCGCGCGCGTGTGTGTGTTAACATATTTTAGCAGATGTAAGGAAACTTCTGAAATTTTAACTGCAATTTATTTCACCACCAGAAACATAATCGATGATCAAAGTGGTTTAAAATCTGTTTACGTCTCAAAGAAAAGTGAGAAGTTTTTATCTTCAGTGATTTTATAATAAGATTTTGTTAGTGATTTTTTTGACATGTGTAGACTTAGGAAAGGGAGTCTTAGGTATCTTTAAAAGAATGTTGTATGTATAAGGGATTTTTATCTGAAAATCTTAGTCTCCAGTTTTCTAGAACAGGTGTAGGATTAATGAAAGGCAAAGTGGAATTCAATCGACGAATAAAAAATATTTTAGAGCGAAGTTAATATGGGCTAGTTTAAGAAAACTTTAGGAATAATTAAGACTTAAATTGCATCAATACATATATGAAAACATATGTATTTAGTAAATCACGTTAAATTTAATACATCAAGTTATGAATTTGTAATGTAATTTCATAAACACGACGAAAGAGACAATGCTCAGTTAGATATATATATTCAAATACATGCAGAATTACATTTGTCATCTGGTAATTACATCCTTCTATTTGATATTATTGTCCTAATAACCTTGATTATGCCGAAAACTTTTTTTTTGGCGTTGTGCTTTGGCTCCGCTTTGCAAAGTTACCGATCTTGCAATAACTTTTTGTTCGTTATGTCTCATACATTCGATAACTTTCTTCTTCTGTTGAAACATGTATTAAATTTCAGTGCACTCTTACCCTGGCATAAATATTCCCAAGATAATTTTCACTCGAACAATTGCTACCGGACTTTCCCAGCGTCTACAGAAGCTCGTGGTACATACTGATAGAATTAACAATGGGTGATTGCAGCTAATCTGATCAGATTATTTGCATTAAAACATTAAGTGTTAAATATATTACCGACCGAAGCCTTATTATGCCCAATTATGCGGCAGACGATAGCTTTCGAAAATAACAGATCAAAAACATTTTCAAGGCAGATGTCCTGTCAAGGTCAGAGCTATAAAAATGAAACTAGACATAACGGTTATAAAGGGTATTTTTTTCCCTCGCGCTGATTAAAGCTGATTTAGTACCAAGTAAAAGTGAAATGGCTAGATTGTAATTCTTTCAATAGAAGTGTCATCTAGATTTATTAAACGTTCTGTACTATAATAATGATAGGCCTCCCAAGATAGATGATAAAAATATTTTAATGTTTTGATGTCAGGTATAGACAGAACATAATAACCACCTATTTGGAATAGCCTATTTATCACACTATTATGATATGGTAAGAAGAGATAAATAGTAAAAAAGTTTTAAGTTTTTATGTTTCTCGAATTCATATGAAGTAGTAGCTATGATTTATTCAAAATTTTTTCTCAATAAGCATGAATGTAAAAATAGCCGTATGCTGTCAGCTTAGTGTCGCAGCAATTTCTCTGCCTTTGTTGTTGTTGTTGTTGCTATACAACAAAAGGAGAGCATACTCTACATATTAATGAATCGGTATTATCAATAATCAATATAAAATGTTTGATTTAGTTTCATTTTGAAACTTGTTTTACAATTTCTGCAAGTGACCTTTCTACAAAATTGTAAATTCTTTTTATTCGAAACTCAAATATAACTTATTTGCTTTTTAACTATCCTTTCTGGTTTGTTACTTCGATATTTTTTTTTTAATATTACCATAATGATATTCTAGAAAAACGTCCTTTCATTTTATTTTAACATGTTATTTTTTATACGTTCTTCTATTTCTCTTGTAAAATTTTGGAAAAAATGCTTCAGATTGTTACAAAACACTTCGACATGAAATAGTATGATTCTTGTAATCATCAAGCAGGATCCAATTTTATATACAGCTTTTCTATAGTTAAAAAAACAAATATAGTACTAATAAAGCAAATTTAAGAGTGATTATACTACCCTGTTCCATATTTTAATAAATTATCCATTTAAAGAATATACCATCAAAATGGTAGATCGTCAGAAAATCATATGATCAAATCATATGAATTGTTCATAGTGCATACGTAATTTCTATTGCTCTTTTTCCTGTATCATTTACTTTTTTTGTTTTTTAGAAATATACGTACCATGAAAGACAATTTTATATCTTGCAATTATTTTAATTACTAGCGTTTTTATAGGAATCATGTATCTCCTTGTAATTACCATTTAGAGAATTGGTGCAGTTTATACAAACTTACATAGAATTTTCCAAAGAAAAATACAATTCAAATAAATTTAAAATGGTAAAAAATAAAAAAAAAGATTAAAAGTAAATCTGCTATGCATATTTCAATGTATCATGTCAGAACATCATTTCTTGAACGGCCGAGCACCACGCGCTCGAGCAATGTTAAATTACATTTTTATTCATTTCAATGGTTTCATCGAATGAGTCACTTTAGTACTGCAAACGATCCGAAAAACTTTGTCTCGCATTGATTGTTTGATAAAAATAAGAAATTTCCTATTTATTTCATTTCATATTATCGCGTGCCCAAAATGACATTTGCCTAAGTTTTATTCGCTATAGTCACTAACTTTTTTAAAAAAATTAAGAGTTTTTGTAAATGAAATGGCAAAATGTTATTAAAAGAAGGTTTTTTGAGATGCTCGTGCAGATAATAAAATTTCTATATTTAGCATACGGATTTTTGTTGACCTTATCCCAAAAACAACATCATGTTCTGACATGATAAAAATCAAATTGAATGAAAAACAAATACCTAAAGTTTTAATTTTTCCCATAGCCATCAAGGAATATAGAATTTGAGTGATTTGAATGAATTTAATTTGATTTTTTAATAATTATACAAGTTAATAATTATTTTCTGGTAATTTCTTTAGCCCCAAAAAGAAACGTTTGTATTAAAAATTCAGATATCTTTAAAAATTAAAGACTGTTACAGAAAATGGCTTGAAAAAATATTGAATCATACATCATTTCAGAAGTTAATGTCTATAACTTGAGACATACGTATAAATTCTATGTAGTTTGGATATTATTAAAAATTAAATCACTAAACTGAAAGTTCCGAAATTAAATACTTCAAAACGAAAAATGAAAAAAAATGATTTAATAACCTAGTATTAATAAATGGAAAAGCTTTATCAATTGAAAAGTAGACATTAATTAAATAAAAAACGATCTGCAGCCAAAGAGGCCGAAACCCTTTTCAGATTTTGATTCTGAAAAAAAAAATCTCAATTTCCCCAAACACAATAAAATGTTTTTCATTGTTTTTACAGGAAAACAAACATCGAAACAGAATTATAGTGGGTTTTTTTCCTCTCTCACTCCTAAGTTTTAGAGAACACTCACCTTTTGTTTCAGAAGTCTGTCTCCCTAATCTTTTCCATTGTTGACAAATGTTATGCACGTGCCTAAGACCGCCCTAGGGAGTCGCTAGGTCAAACCCTTCTGCCGTTTGTCTTTCATGGCTTACGAACAACGCGCTAACAAGATTTATTTAATAAAAAGCAGGTAACCCGCAGTTTTTCTTTTTTGGGGGGGGGGAGGGTCTTTTAAAAGAATGACCGCAAGTGAAAAAAAAAGACAAAATGGTTACATCCAGCACTAGTCAATAAATCACTAGTTAATCCTTTCTGCAATAACTATTTGTTGACTTAAAATTGACGGTATCAGACTTTCCACTCAATAAACCCGAAGAAAAAGAGAAAAAAAGAGAGAAAGCATTCATTTTTAATTAAGCGGAAAAAGAAACATAATTTGTTAACCTATTCTTGTCAAGAATCTGAAAAATAAAAAAAAGCGACAACTCTGAGAATTAATTAACTGATGTTTGAACACCGTTCTGATTATTTAAGGGGTGGGGGGGGGACTTCGCGCCATCCATTTTTAAATGGTACGATAATAACTGAATCAGTAATTTTAAGAAGGGATGAATCCATTGCCTTTTTTATGAGGAAATTAAAAAGAAATTCTCATTTTTTTCTGTCCATTTCTTTTTTAACCACACTTCTATAAGAGACTCTTAATGTCAGTGATTTATTAATTAGTTTTTGTTCCTCCTTTTACTACTAAAAATAAGAGTCTATAGGATGACATACTTTTTTGCCGTTTAAATTTTTGTTTTCTTTTTGTATTTGCTCCTTTCTTTAAACTGCTGGTTTAATTGGCTGAAGGAAAATGAAAATTAGAAAAAAAATTTCAAGACAAGATTCTAAAAAAATGAGAAATTGGGCGAAAATATTTTCAATAATTTAAACAGATAATCATTTCAAATTACGATTTCGGAACGCAAGTGATAATCCATAACTGATTTATAATCAATTTGTTATTTTGCTGTTAACTGATAACACAACTGTTACTGATTTTTATCAACACAATATATTCACACACATGTACGTACAGAACATAATTGTACTTTTCCTACTTTTCATTTTGTTCTGTTTGGAATGACCAGCATGTTCGTGTTGATTCATAAATATATGCTAACATCATATAATCTTGCATGTGAACTAAATCTTTAAAGAAAGATCGCAAATCAATTCCATCTCATCAGTTTTTTTTATTATATCTATATTTTTTATAATTTATGGAAAATCGTGACCCTGCTTACTTCAATATATTTGTCATGCATACTTTCAAAAAAACGTTTGGTAAACTCTTAAATTGTGGGTTAGAGCATGTTCCATAAAACATGATCATATATTATTTATAGCAGTTCGTGAGTGGTTCATTTAAACGAAATATTGATGAGCTAAAAGAAACGGTGAGTCGATAGGTTCATATTTGCCTTGTAAAGTTACCCTTGTAAGTACACAGCTTTCAACCATTTATTGAGCATAATGTACAAGGTATGAATATTTTCATTGAAAAAAAAGCACTTCACGATCATAAAAGCATCAATCAATTTGATACTTTCCCATTAATTTTAAATTCTTTATGGACTTAACTTTCGTTTAAAGGAACGTAAGATCCAAAAACCTTTTAAGAATTTTATGGTTGCTGGTTTGCTCCTTTTATGTACACATTAAATCATCTAGACGAAATAAAAATAGGATTTAATCTAGAAATACTAGAATATTTATCGAATAATCATAAAATTTATTTTCAAGTTTTAGAAATATTCCTAACATAGCGGAGATGCCCTTTGTAGACTGCGGTAGCATTATTAATCAAAACGTTACGTTAAGTAAGTTTCTACAATTTTAAGAGTTTTATCTTTACTATTATGAGATATGTCTTATTTCCAAATTACTTCTTCTGGGAATTCGAGCTACGTGATGCAATTTCGCTAAAAGCAAGTACTTATTCTTTGTACTGAAAAGAAGTTCCAAAACGTGACTGTAAATAAATGCAATGATTTCAACTGGCACAAATAATTTTGTAAATAGTGCTTTGCTAACATTTTCTTGGATTTATAAATCTAATAGATATAATTTTCTTTAAAAATAAGTAATATAAAAAGCAATTTTTTAAATCAATTCCTACTGAGGTTAACAAAATTTTTTTTATTTCATCTACTTTTTATCGTATAATTACAATTAATATAAATATGACAGAATCACAATACTAAGAGACAGAATAAAAAGGGAATTCCATGGGAATTTCTAATCTCCTTTCTATATATGGTGTTCGAACTCGCAGTCTAAGGAGTGCAAATCCCACCAGACAATCCCGACCTGACAACTACAATTACTGCAAAAAATTGAACAAAAAATTATACAAGCGTTGAATTTTCAACGGCAATTGAGGATTCAAAGTCAATTGTGACAGCGTAAAATGCGCGGTTCTTCTACATCAGTTGGGAAACGCAATACAGATTTCTAATTTTCTTTAATCTATTATTTTAATTCGGAAGTACTTCAAAATGAATCGGAAAAATCGATTGATTAACAATGTTTAATTTTAAATGCGTCGAACATTATGAAAATAAACAGAATCATTTAAAATAATCGACCGAAAACGTGTTAAGCCTAACCTCATTAGTGTACGGAATAAACAAACTGAAGTCTTACTCATTTAGCGGTGGGGAAATGAAAAGTTTTTGGCAAGAAAGTTAGTTTTTAATTAATTAATAAAAAATTAATGAGCTAATACTTGAAAAAAACTATTCACATCAAATTTCATCCCCCGCAAGTTTAGAAAAATTAACTTGAACTTGAGTAGATGAATGAAAAATATTTTATTAACGATTGAAAATTTGGTAAAGATAT